>JAINUG010000445.1:110000-130000 GCA_029706075.1 Aldrovandia affinis | reverse complement strand
GGTGTCTTGGAAGATGTTTTAATGTATTGTATTGTCATATGTGTGTCAATGTAACTTTTAAATGCTGTTCTGCTGCCTTTCTTGGCCAGGTCTCCGTTGAAAAAGAGATTGTATCTCAATGGGCTTTTTTTCCTGGTTAAATAAAGATTAAATAAAAATAAAATTAATTAATTTCATGATATATTTGGGGTTTTTGGGGAGTGCAGTGGGCTGGTTTTCGACGACCTCCCCGCCCTCTGTTCTGACCCCCTGTTGTGTTTGGTTACACACCCAGGACCTGCTGGAACTGAACGGCCTGGTAAACGAGTTCTCGGAGCTGGTCCATGTGAGTATCGATCACCATTAACCTGGGTAATAGCCCCCGCGTGTTCGGGCCCGGAGCCTGCACGGCAGTGGTAGGTGGTGGGGGGGGTGTTGGGGGCACCAATCACTCCAGCATGCCCCGGTGACAGGAACGCTAAGGGCTTGGGAAAGGCATCAGGAGGAGGGACGAGATCGCGGGCCGTCTGAGCCGAGCCCCTGGTGCCGTATTGATCGGAGAATCTCATCAAGGCTCGTGTGCTCGGGCGCGGGGCGTGATTGAGGAGGGACCCGGGCGAACATGACAAGCCCTTCAGCCCCTCAGCCGCTAACAAGGCAGGATTAATGGGGACAGGAGGGTAATGACACTCATGATAATGGCGATTATAGAGGCCAGTGGTAAGGCATTGCTTTTAATAAACTCTCTCACCTGCCGGGACCGGTCAGATCAGAACCAGGAGGAGCTCCTGCTCTCCGCCGAGACCCTCCACTTCACCGGGACACCCGGGAGTCTTTGGGTCTTTGGGTCTTTGGGTCTTGCTTGTCATCGCTCAAAGTTTTGGTTCTCCTCCAGCTGTTGGTCTTTTCACAGCCTTTCCCAATCTGGCAGCTGTGTCTTAAGTCTTGCGGAAACCTTAGAATCAGGAACATTCTCCACCGGTGCCAAGCTCTGAATCCTCTCTGTGGTGCGTTCTTTAGTAAATCTGTGTATGCATGTGTGTGTACAGTTGTGTGTGCATCCATATACAGGTAACTGCCAAAATAAAGGAAACACTTTGGAGTGCATTTTTCTGGCATGGTTTAGAAGGCAAGGGAAGCACCAATAAATATAAAGCCATTCTGAGTGATCACCTTCATCCTGTGGTGAAGCATTTCTGTCCTGATGGGAGTGGTCTCTTCCAGAATGACAATGCCCCCATCCACAGGGCACGAGTGCTCACTGAATGGTTTAATGAGCAGGGAAACTAGGTACACCATATGCCATATGCCTCAGTCACCAGATCTCAACCCAACTGTACACTTATGGGAGATTCTGGAGCGGCACCTGAGACAGCGTTTTCCACCACCATCAACAAAACACCAAATTATGGAATTTGCTGTGGAAGAATGGTGTTGCATCCCTCCAATAGAGTTCCAGACACTTGTAGAATCTCTGCCAAGGCGCATTGAAGTTCCACTTGTGGTGGCCCAACACCCTATTAAGTCACTTTATATTGGTGTTTATTTTATTTTGACAGGTACCTGTATGTATGGATGCATACAGTGTCTGTAATTGGAAGCCTGTAAACACTGTTCCAGCCCTGTTGTGGGTGCAGGGTGGTTGCTGGGCTCCGCCCCCTAGAGACGGTTGCCAGGTTAAAGACAGGACTGATTGGCCCTCAGCTGTAAGCAGCCTTGTCCTGGGGGGAGAGGTGGAAAGACAGGAAGCTGTCATTGAGGGAGGTGAAGGAAGGGAGGTGTATAGGGAATTGTGTGTGTGCGTGTGTGTGTGTGTGTGTGTGCGTGTGTGTGTGTGTGTGTGTGTGTGTGTGTGCGTGTGTGTGTGCGTGTCGTGTGTGTGTGTGTGTGCGTGCATGTGTGTGTGTGCGTGTGTGTGTGTGTGTGCATGTGTGTGTGTGCGTGTGTGTGTGTGTGTGCGTGCGTGCGTGTGTGCGTGCGTGCGTGCGTGCGTGTGTGTGTGTGTGTGTGGTGTGGAGTAAACAGTCGGTCCTGAGACGCCTCCTCAGCCGGGGCCTCGTGCGGAGTGGCGTAAACAGTCGGAGAGCCTCCTCAGCCGGGGCCTCGGCGTCGGAGAGTAGCCGTGGTAACGAGGCGCAGGTGGGGAGGGAGTGATTGACGGGTTATTATTGTGGAGCGGTGGAGACGTGTCTCAATGAACAGCGAGAGAGGCTGCCAGCCCCACGCTGACCTCACTAATCTCCCCTGTCTGGCCGAGGTACGACAGAGTCCACCCCCCCACCCCACCCCAAAACCTCGGGGCAAGGGCAGTGGGCCAGGGTGGAAGGGGCGTGCCCCCGAGGTGCTACAAGAGGGTCTGCTCACCGTTTCTGCGTTTCAGTTTCAGAATGCTCTTGAGTCCTCCTCCTCCAGCTCCTACCCCCCTGCCCCGCTCTCCATCCGGGGTGGTGGGGCGTGGGGGTGAGGCGGAGGGTGGGGGGCTCTTTAAAGCCAGATTTAACAGCAGTTCCTAATGACCAGGGGAGCAGGCCGCTGTGAGCTCACACTGTCAAGGCCCAGGCACAAAGTGAGAGACAGCTGCCACTATCTGAATATTTCATAAGCCTCCTGCACACTCGCCCGTCCTTCCTGCCCCCACTCCCTCTTCTCCTTTAACGCTTTCACCCCAGTGTCAAACGAAAACCAGAGACTGTCGATGTTTCTCAGCACACGGCCGCCCCTGGTCTAGACCATCATATCATTTGCCCTGCGGTTGTCAGCCATCGGCATTGCGGCAGAAGTTGTAGCGCTCACGTTTTGACACCAGTTCAGGATTCCTCCTGTCTCCGCTCAGGCGGCCCAGCCAGTGAGCCTCACCGAGGGAGGTGCCCTGAGAGAGGGCTGGCCCCCAGGTCTCACACGCACTGCAGAGTTTACAGATCGACAGTCACACAGGCCCCTAGCATGCGCGCTCAGACATGGCGGCAGCAAACACAGAGGAGTGTGGAGCAGAGAGCGGAGGGAGGTGAGGAAGAGGAGTACGAGGAAGAGGCAGGGCATCTTGAATAGACCAGCCACCGAGACCCTGTTGCCCACCACGTGCGGTGGTGTGAACTGGCAGGTGCAGCCCTGCTTACAGGCATTAGAAAGTGTGTGTGTGTTGTGTGTTGTTTGTTGTGTGTGTGTGTGTCTGTGTGTGTGTGTGTATGTGTGTGTGTGTGTGTGTGTGTGTGTGTGTGTGTGTGTGTGTGTTTTTGTGTGTGTGTGTGTCTGTGTTGTGTGTGTGTGTGTGTTTGTGTGTGTGTGTCTCTCTGTGTGTGTGTGTGTGTGTGTGTGTGTGTGTGTGTGTGTGTGTGTGTGTGTGTGTGTGTGTGCTCTCTGTGTGTGTGTGTGTGTGTGTGTGTGTGAGTGTGAGTGAGTGTGTGTGTGAGTGTGTGTGTGTGTGTCGCCACCTCCCAGCATGGCTCCTCCCCCCGTGTGTAACTCCCATCATCTCTCAGTCCCAACAGGCGAAGATTGACAGCATCGAGGACAACGTGGAGGTGGCGGCGGCCAACGTGGAGGCAGGATCCCGGAGTCTGGGGAAGGTGAGCGAGGAGTGCTGCCCTCCCGCTGGGCGAGGGATCGATGGCGCTCAGCCTCCCAGCCCATCCGCAGCGCTCAAACCACATTGATCCACTCGCCCAATACGGAGGGAAGCTGCAATTAAGGAAATAAGGGGGGGGGGGAACCTGAGGGCAAGGAGAGAGAGAGAGAGGAGAGAGGGAGAGAGAGAGAGGGAGAGAGGGAGGGAGGGATAATGAGGGGGAGGAGAGGGGAGAGGAGGGGGAGGGGGAGGGAGAGAGGGACAGGGATGGAGAAAGAGAGAGGGATGGAGAAAGGGAGAGGGAGAAAGAGAGGGAGAGAGAGGGATGGAGGGATAATGAGGGGGAGGAGGGGAGAGAGGGATGGAGAGAGGGACAGGGATGGAGAAAGGGAGAGGGAGGGCGGACAGGCGGGCAGAGGTGGAAAGAGTGGAGCAGAAGGGAAAAATCGATCAGTGTTGTGATGGGCTCTTGCAGTGAGTCAATGTGGGGAGGTGTTGAGAGTGCTGAAGGGTCGCATCAATTCCCAACTCCGTAAAAGAGCCGCCGCCAACACTGTTTGGTCTCCCGCGGCCAGCTCGATAGCGGGAGCCCCGGCCCTAAGTGGAACAAATAAAAAAGTGTGTAAATGCAGATTGACTACGGCGGGAACGCGTAAATGGAAAGAGTGCGTAAGTGCGTGCGTCTGTGTGTGTCGCTGTAGATACCATGTAATGGAAACGTTTGCACACCAGACTTTAAAATGCCATTTCTTGCTCTCGTTTCCTTTGCTCGGTAACCGTCGGCGCCCTCTCTTTTGGAGGTCGGGGGCAGTGTGTCCCGCTGAGGTTGTGCAGGGTGGAGAGTCTGTGTTGGAGACTCGGGAGTGAAGCAGGGAAATCCCTTCAGGGCTCCGCCGAGCTTGTTGCTAAGGCAGTGCTGTGATCCTGTCCCAGCGCTCCCCTCCTTAGAAGAGTAACAAGACTACCAAAGACTCGGGGGGGGGGGCACCACTCAGCCCCACCACGTACCGTTAAACCGCTTCAGAACCCACAGACACCAGGCCAGGGTCCTCATCCATAAACCATCTCAGAGTTGGGAGTGTTGGCCTAGGATCAGGTTTCCCAGTCCATATCCCTTCAAATTAAATCAAATCAAATGTATTTGTATAGCGCAAAATCATACAATACACAAAGCATTTGTCACAATACGCTTTACAGCAGACTGCGGCCTGAACCCCCACAAAGGCAAGCCAAGGCACCAGACCCAAGAGGGAGAGCCCATCCTCTCTGGCCAGCCCAGGGTCTGAGCTTGTAATGACCAACAGTGATCAATAAGTCAAAATTCAAAACGTGGTTCTGTGTGGCTCAATGGGTAGAATAGAGCACTGTAAATTTGGGTTGTGGGTTCAGTTTGTACTGGGACCAGATGTATAATGAAAAATTTATGCATTCACTCCTGTAAGTCGCAGGAAGAAACCTTAGGCTAAATGGCATATAAATGGCATATATCAGTTAGGGACGTGATTAAGTTCAAGGCAGTTGGAGGGGGCAGTCCTGGCGAGGGATGGTGAGCTGGTACGGAATAGACGGATGGATGGTGGGTTCTGAAGCTGTAGCAAGCTGGCAAGCACCGCACCAGTGAGAAAATGAGCTAAAAGACAAAGCCACCGCCCTTGGTTCATGCTGGAGTCCCATGCGCGCTGAGAGCAGGGCTGAGAGTGTGCGCCGACACTCTCCCTGCGGAGGCCTGCTCCCCCGTGGCTCAGGGAGGCTGCCAGGTTTTCCGCCCCGGCGTCCCACAAGGCACTGCAGCACGGCGCAGCGGGAGGAGCCTCACCTCCAGGACTCCCTTAATAACTTGTTTACCAGCGCGATTAGCGGCGTGCGCGTCGTGTGGGGAGCTCTCCCTGACTGCTCATTTATCGGCCGTCTCGTTTTCCCTCCGTTTCAGGGAGCACAGCCTGGCTACGTGCCCGACGGGAGCCCGGAGGTTAAGGCCGCTGTTAGTGCCCGGGCACCTAAGAGGCCTCTCTCTACCTGTCTGCAGTGTGTATTTACCTGTACACAGGACTGTGTCGTAAAACGATTGGGAGTAAAAGTGCTTGATGAACAGGTGGAGGATTTATCTGGTCCTTTGCCTAGGTTTGGAGAATCCATCTTCCATGCTCCTTTAATAGGTTAAATTGGAACCACAAACCAGCACAGAGGCACCTGAGTGTTCCACCTTCTGTGTGTTCTACAGCCCAAGTTGTGAGCCGGGTCACATAGTGTGCCAGTGCCCTGTGGGAGACATGCGTCATGTTTTAGTATCGTCTGGTAGTCCACCATTGATTCACGAGGAATGCACAGGAAGTACAAGTCCTCTACCTGTGGCAAGACAGACCGTGTGATGGCGTGTGATGGCGTGTGATGGCCCCCACTGGACCTCTCCTCCAGTGATCTGGGATTCGATAAACCGCTCGAAGCCACTGGCGACCGCTCGTGTGTCTGAGCCGCGGGTGACAGCGGAAGCACGGTGGCGGAAGCCTCCGGCTCATTTTCACACAGGCGCAGCCCAGGCCAATGGCAGCCGTTCCAACGATCCTAATTTTTCAGCAGTGTCAAAAAATCAAAACGTAGAAGGTCACGCCGTCCTAGTGGAGGGCTGCAATTAAAATGCCCCTGGGTGGGGGGGGTCAGAGAAGAAAGCAGCAGCTCTCTCTCTCGGCAGGAGGCCGGGGATAATTAATTTGTCTGTAAACAGCAGCGGGGGAACGAGGGGGGGGGGGGAAAGAACGAAAGAAAAAACCACTGTCGGCTTCAGAAGATACCGGAGATCAGAGGAGTGTCAGAAGCCAGAAGTTTCTCAGAAGGGTGTTTGAAGCGGCAGCTATCTGCCCATCGGAGCAGGTGCCATTACAGCGTCACTCTCTGGGCCGCCATTTCCAGTTCATCATCATCATCTTCAAATTGAATTTGCTGCCGACCATAAACTGTTTTTTTTTTTTTTTTTTTTTTTTCAAAAGGCATTCATTTCAAAGTTCAGCGTTAATCAATTCACACCAGTTCTTGGGGGGCTTCTTGTAAATTCTCCAGGAGCATTTAGCGTTTCTTATTAATGTCGGCCGCCAGCCCCCAAAACAACACTCCTACCTTTTCACAGGATATCAATTAATTTGTTTCTGGGGAAAGCGATGTGCACGGAAGTGTGATTTCTTTGGTTTTTTAATAGCGTTGATTAAAATTGCAGACCCCCCTCATATGACCCATCGGAGGGGGGGGGCGGAGTGACTGATCATGAAAGGAGAGACTGTGCTTATCAGGGCCTGTCGCCCTCGCTTGTCAAAAAAGGCCCCAGAGGTGCAATACACCAGCTCGGACCTCGCTCTGATTCAGACTATTTAAACAACTTCAAATGACTACCCTCAGTGACTTTTTTTGCAACAACAGCCATCCCTTATAGATAAGGACTGCTTCTGCGGTATTTGTGAACTAATCTTTTTTTCCTGATTCTGTTCCCACTCCATCTCTCTTCCTCTCAATCTCCATCTCCTCACATGTGTTTCAACCCCGTTTCCTTTCTTCTCACCGACCTCTCCCTGCTTCCCTTTGCTCTGGTCCCATCACACCCTCTCTGTCTCTCTTTTCCTCTCTCCATCCCTCTCTTTCTCTCCCTCCATCCCTGCCTCCCTCTCCATCCCTCTCTCTCTCTCTCTCTCTCCCTCCCTCCATCCCTGCCTCTCTCCCTCCCTCCCTCCTCTCTCTCTCTCCCTCCATCCCTCTCCCTCCATCCCTGCCTCCCTCTCCCTCTTTCTCTATCCCTCCCTCCCTCCCTCCATCCCTGCCTCCTCTCTCTCTCCCTCCCTCCCTCCTCCCTCTCCCTCTATCCCTCCCTCCCTCCCTCCATCCCTGCCTCCCTCTCTCTCTCCCTCCATCCCTGCCTCCCTCTCCTGCCTCCCTCCATCCCTGCCTCCCTCTCCCTCTCCCTCTCCCCATCCCTGCCTCCCTCTCTCTCTCCCTCTCCCTCTCTCCCTCTCCTCTCCCGCTCTCCCAGGCAGTGAAGTATAAGATGGCGGTGCTGCCCGTGGCGGGTGCGGTGCTGGGCGGAGTGCTGGGCGGGCCCCTGGGGCTGCTGGCGGGGTTCAAGGTGGCGGGGGTGGTGGCGGCGCTCAGCGGCGGGCTGCTGGGGTACGCGGGGGGCAACGCCATCCAGAGAACCCGCCGGGCCAACGTGGACCTGCAGCTCCAGCAGCTCTCCAGCAGCGGCCCCCAGCCCCCCCCAACAGGAAGAGCGCAAGGAGAAGTGAGGGGGGGCAGAGGAGAGGGGGTGCTGCAGACCTGGGTCAGATACGCATTTGAAGTACAAATAGATGTTTCTTGCAACCATTGCCAGTCATCTGCAGGAGTTGTAGTGGTTAAATATCTAAAGGGTTAAAGATCTGTATGGCACCCATACTCTGCTTCAAGCAGAACTCCCTCCTTCCACCATCACCATCAGCGCCTCGGAGAGCAAGCCACTCGGACCCACTCGCCCCCTCTCCCAAGGATCCACAGTTTACCTCAAAAAGAGGACACACAGATCCCTCTCCCTGACTGTGTGTGTGACTTTAATAACAGACTGAATCCAGGCCGTTCTCACAGTGCCTGGTGACCCTGTGGGTCTAAGAAATAGCACTATCGCCTTGCCTGGGCACGTTGCAATGTGCGGAATGGGCTGCAGACCCTCCCTTTAAAGACTTGAAGTTGTGTGTGAAGCTTGAACACTGTGGAAGTCAGAGATGAACGTGAACAGTAATATCACAAAGATGAAGTAAATACACTAGAGAGTGCCTTCAGTACGACATTCTGTGGACCTGTGACTCGGCTCAGAATGACAGATGACAGCCCTTCCCAACGTTGGGGTGGCTCTGCAATGTGAATGATGTTGTCATGGCTTTCAGACCTTGTTGTAATGGACCCAGTCCAGTCAAACAACCATCGTTCTGGATCATTCATTCTATACCCTGGATCCCCACACACACGCACACACACACACACTCACACACGCACACGCACACACACACACACACACACACTCACACTCACACACACACTCACACAAACAGGATCTCCTCTATTCTGCTGATATCAGAGCTTTCTTTCCTGTGTTGTATTTAGACTGGGGCTTTCACCAGTCACAGCTGAATGTATTACTTGATTGGGTACTGCACTGAAAGAACAGCGCAGGTGTTGGCACGGTAAATCTAGCAGCTCCCTGCTAGCAGCACACTCTGGGCCACTTTAGAAGAGACCTCAGTTTAGCTTAGTTAAGCCAAAGTGTTTAGCTAGAATGTTACTGCTGTCCACAGTAGGTGACTCAAACTCCTGAGGACAATGTAACATTTCTCAAGGTCTTACTGTGACATTTAGTCTGGTGCATACCGTTAGAATAGCTAGCGGTTCCCTGTATATTCGCGTGGTTTACACCCCCCTCTCCCACCACAAAAATCTGTTTTTACATTGTGTCACTCTTACCAAAGCTCAGCTCCTGAAAATCCCCTCAAATATCTTTAGTTGTTGTTTACAGCAGAAAGTCATTTTATTGCATTATTTCTTGCCAAAATGACTGGGATTTATTTTGTCAGCTGTTTTGATGTTCAGGTTTAAAACAATTTGACTGCTACCATGTGGGTGGGTGGTTGCTTGGCCTTAATTACCTGTTAAAATTGAGAAGATAAAAAACCCCCAGCAAAACCAAGCTGAACAAAATCAGGTCCGTTTCAACAGAGTGAGGAATCTTGGTTGGTGAGGTCGCATGGGTAGCGCTTGATTGGCTCACGGTCCAGCTCTTGATGCTGATTGGCTCACGGTCCAGCTCGTGATGCTGATTGGTTCACGGTCCAGCTCGTGATGCTGATTGGTTCACAGTCCAGCCCGTGATGCAGGCAGGTGTGAAGGTGTGAAGCCTTGGTTTCATGTCACCATGACGCAACATATTATGCGGCAAGACTTTAATGATGAGTGTACTGGATTGCTCCTATAGGGGCCACTGGAGAGCTAGACTTCCTGTTCTACTCTTTGTAAACATAATGTATTAGAGTGATATTTCTGTTGTTCAGTGTGACTCCTTCCAGTTGACCTAGACTGCCCTCCTTTGAAAGAAAAGAAGAAGCAGAACCACGTTGTGCTTTACTGCTCGTTTCACTCTTATTTTAAAATGCCAAACAAAATAAAATATGCTGCTGACTGTTGCTGAAGTCTGTCTTCTGTCCTTTCCATACATTTGTGTGTGGACCAGACCTGCGTCAAATATGTATTTGAAATACTTCAACCTTTAAGATGCCGGTAAAATCTGAAAACACTTTTGCAGATTCCTGAGAAAGTTTAATAAAGCATGTTACTTACCCAAACGTATAATCATATAAAATAATTTCGTCCTGAATATTGGTGAAAATCAGTGAGGGGTTTAAAATTGTCACCTGCCATCTGCAGGAATTTGACTGGTGTTTAAAGGGCTAAAGTATCATTTGACCCAGGTCTGGTGTACACACTCGTCTTCAGGAATACACAGTGCTGAAAAAGCACAAGCAGTGGCTCCCTAGGAGCCTGCTGCACTCAGCACTGATTACACAAAGTGATGGACTCGGTGTGTGCTTGCTACGTCCAACTGAACACAATCAATAAACAACGTAGTTAACTTAACTATCAAGTTTCAACTAGATTAAGTGGTAAGTGTAAACTATTGATGATCTCAGACAATCCTAGTTGCCCTTAAAAAGAACACTGTCCCTAGACTTTCACAAGGTATCAGGATGGATTGAAGGCGGAAAGGAGATGTCCTGCAGAAGACACACAAACTGACCCTGGCGCGAAAGACACACTGCCCCACAAGCACCAGCAGCGTCTGACCAGGGCCCGTATCCATAACGCGCCTGATTAGGAGTGGTGATCTGGGATCGGTTTAGCTTCTTAGCTCATAGTGGATACGTTCAGGGAGCCTGACCCGAGATCAGCACTGAGACACAGGGAGGAGCCATGCACGTCACTCCTCAGCCACCTGTGGGGTGTCGCATTACCTCCCCAGCTCAGACATGGCGACAGTGACCACGTCACTTCCACGCGGCGCTGCGAGGGGGGACACTGCGTGGTGGAAAGCCCCTCGCTAGTCAGCAAGCGCTCCGCTCAGCTCAGCTCAGCTCAGCTCAGCTCGCGCACCGCTCCAGCACAGCCGTACTTTCCATCTGGAAGGCTTCAGAGCGGTGGCGAGACGGTGGAAAGAGCGGCCTGCCTTTGACATCCGCCCCGGCGTTGAGACACGGGGATCCGGTCGCTCGGGGCCGTCCAGCCCCCCTTTCTGTCGCTGCTACCCCACGTGGGCGGCGTGTGACCTTCTCAGTGACGTCACAAGTCTTCTCCCGAAAACCCCCCTGAGTGCGCAGACGTCTCGTGTAGGTGTGTGGGTTGAGGCACGGACACGCAAATGTCACTTGAAGAAAAGAAAAAAAAACCCCAGTCTGCACACGTAGTGATTCATGGGAACAAGCACGTGACTCACACTGATCTCAGGCCAGCCCAGAAGCGTCTCGACACGTCTGGAAAAGTACTAGAGGTTAGGGTACATTGCAGTACATTTCATCCCTCGCTAATCTGCCATGCTCTCGTAAACTGTTTTTCTCAGTTTGCATTACAAAAAAAAACCCATCTCTCCCAGTTTTCTCCTCCTCTCCAGACCTTGGCTTGGGAGTCTGAGTCCCAGTTTGTACAATCCAATGAAATCCATTCCAACGATTAACGAAACATCGTCTGAAAATGTCACACTCGATTGCGACGTGGGAAGGGCCGTCCTTGTCATCTTACCCTTTCAAATGAGAACATGAATAAAAGGACACGTCACGCAGATCTTGTAAAATGTTTTAATTTACTTTTTTGCTTTTTTCCTTCTTATTTTTTGGGATGACTGATTCAAAAATGGACCCCTTCCTCTCACCCCCCCCTCCCGCCCCCTCCCCCTCCATCCCTGCCCACCCCCCAACCCCCCACCTCCTCCAAATGGAATGGGCTGTAATGAGACACATCACGACCTCTGTGGCTATTTGGGAAGGAACTGTACATATGTATAAATACAGATTAAAAGTATGGGGACTCAATCTGGAGAGTGGGACAATGACTGGTCTCGCTCCCTAACAGCGACTTTCAATGCGACGCCAACAGATCCGTAAATGCACTGAGCCTTTAAATGCCAAGACCGTTTTTGTTCATGTCAAGAGGACTGACCCAATGTGTGGTGGGGTCTCAGTCTCTTGTTCGTGATTTTTTTTTTATTACAAAAAAACAGTTGGTAGACAAATAAAATGTGGGAGAAAAAACAAAGAAAACAACAAAACAAACAAAAAAACTACCTCAGCATTTAATTTAGATAAGGATCGCATAGAAACGGACCCACTCGGCACAAACATATTTACAAGCTCCAAAAATAAAAGTAAAAATGGTTTCTTTCGTTTTTTCCTGATTCCTCACCCCGTCCCCTTCTCCTGAGAACAGTCTCGGTGGTTGTGTTTTTTTCCCTCCTTTTTATCCAAAATAAAAATTGTACACGTCAAGATTTATGAAAATATAGGTTATTCCAGGTGTCGCTGTGAGGTCGGACCCCCCCCCCCCCCTCTCTCTCTCTCTCTCTCTCTCTCTCTCTCTCTGTGGGACTGGTGACGGTTGTCTACTGCTGCCGTCCCTCTGTTTGTCCGTCCGTCCGTCCTGACCGTGCGTGTGTCCGGATGTTGGGCTACAGCTCGTCGCGGTCCCTGAGGATGGTGTAACGGGTTTCGCTTGGGGCCAGTTTTTGGAAGGAGCTGTCAGGGGGGTTGCTAGGCATCTCTTTCCTCTCCTCCTTCAAAACAAAAAAAAGACATACATTTAAAAAAGCGTATCAACATATTTTCCTAAACAAGGAGAGGTCACATCCGTAGCAGATTATCAATGTTGATCCTGTACAATCGTAACTGGTGGCGTGTCTGTCTCAAACTGGTTTGTCAGGAAGAAGGGGCAGGAGATTTCTACATGATGTGTTTATTATTTAAACATTCCCCTGGTAGATTGGTCTGTGGCTGAAATTCATGCAGTACCAGTGTCATTATTAAATGGAGATTCATCTGATTGGGTTCTTCTGTGGCTATTCTGAGGATTGCTTTGCTGATGTACACAATACAATTCTTGTACTTGCCAGAAACTACAGAAATTAATTCTTAATTATGTATTGTGTTTTTTCACAGCTATAAAATATTAGGCCAATAAAACGGAATAGGAAGTCTGAAGACAAAGTCTCCAGTGGCCATCGTTTACAATTACATTTCCACGGTACTGAGTTTAGTACATTAACTACCATAACTCAACTGAGAAAACGCATACACACTAGCCTAGCTTGACTCTGTTTCTCAAAATGATTTTAAAATCTTCAGCTTTCAACTTAAAAGCAGTCCCCCTCCAGTTAACAAAAAGTAACATTATGTCTTCTTTTGGGTTAAAATACACTAACTGTAATTAATTGTTTATTGAACAAAATAAAATAAAATTGACATGCTTTTTTATTAATTAGTTGCCAAAAAACCTCATTGCAATTCTAGAACCCTGATCGGCTAAAAATAAAATAAAATAAAAATACAATCTTTCAGCAAGCTCAGAAAAGCAGTAAGGGGTTTTGACACCAAGCAATTAGGCTCTGCCAAATTGTGCATTTTTGGCACAAATTTACTCCAAAGTCAATCGATACGCATAGAAGCTTAATATGGGGTAATTCGATGATTGAGATGTTCATTTTACTTCAGAAGAGACTATAGCGACCCCATAGTGGTGGGAGGAAGGAACTACTGGTTATAACCAAGCCCATGAGTTTTCTGCAGCCCGGGTTTTTAGCCTGTAAGTCAGGCTTCCAGCAGGAAGATGCCGATACTGCTTCCTAATCTAACCGCCTTTTGTGCAGATACCTGAATCATCGGAGTCAATCAATTAATTACGAAATACCAATTAACACCAATTATGCCCATAAGCACATCAGTTCACAGAACAGTGCTCATGGCATATCTTATCCATCTCGTTCAGACGTATTTACGACAATGTGAAAATGACACGATTATGTTCCAGAAATGTTCCAGAAATCAAAGATCTTCGTGGGAAAACATCATTAATGGCTTTATCACAGCCAATTACTTCTGAACGTATTCAACGAGAGCAGCTGCAGAGACACATAGTGGACTTTGAACTGAACTGCAGGCTATCAAACCTGACTGCAGGAAAAGCAGAGAGAAAGAGAAAGCAAAGAGAAAAGACAACAAGGTGAAATAAATCTAAAAACGGTCTCTTGAATATATCATGGGTGTGTCGTCCCCCCCCCTCACCTGGCCAGGAGTGCTGTCGGTGGGGTCTGGGCCATGGTGGAACTCCCGATGAAGCTTCCCGGAGTGCAGGTCCAGAACAAACTGCCTCAGCCTTCCAGGAATCCTGCAGACGGGACACAGGGTCAGTCAGGCCTCACGTCCGTGTGTGTGTATGCAAATGTGCTCTGCTGCTACAGGACTGTCACACCCCCCCCCCCCCCACCCCACCCCACCAACACAGACAAGACGCACAAAAAACGAAATCCCTATCAGACGTGTTTACGGGCATCATGACTGCCCGGGTCTCCCGATCGACACCGCAGCGCTGAAAAAGGTCCTCGGGAGCGGCGGTAATTGGTGGCGTAGCGCGCAGATAAACACAGAAAGGATGCGATCAATTTAGACTTCATCCCCCCCTCCTCTCTCCCGCCCCCATCATCAGGCTGTCAGCGGCCTGCACTCTCACCGATCCATTTTATCTATGAACTGTCAGACACACTTGTAATCACCAAGAGGAGGAACCCAGGGGCCCCCACCCCCACCCCCCCCCCCCCCCCGCAAGGCCTGCAGTCGCCTCTGAGTCCCCCCCATCCCATCCCACCCCTGGCATGCCCGCACTCATTCAATAACCTCCTGGCCCTGGGGTTCCCTGTCTGTCACAGGAGCACAGGCCACAGCGGGAACTAACGAACTGCCTCCTCACAGCTGTTTGCAGCTGGCGTCGATGTGCAATCTCGCCGCTTCTACTGAGAGTGCAGTCCTTCGGGAACACACAACTCTCGATATGATGAAACGGGAGTATAAATTAAAGTGTGTCAATAATAACAACCAGAGAGTGTACATTACCAACTATATCCGGCATATTACACGGACACTGAGCCACAGAGAAAGCACCATTACTCCCGACAAGCCCGATATGTAATACAGCCATGAGGACTAGTAACTGCCACTTGCCTTTTAAACAGTTGGCTTTAACTCAGCTTAACTGACTAACAGCTAGCTTTAACTCAGCCTACCCAACAGAGGATTGATGTGTTTGATTCCCATCGATGGAGGTCAGTATTTTTGAAGCCACCCGTCCACTGATTCTGATTCTTAAATAGCCATCAATACAACGCACTTATCTTTGCCTATAATGTAACAAAGATCTCCTAATGTTCTGAGAAACAACCTCTCCCTGTTACTTTGGTGGTATGATTGGAATTAGCCAATTTAGTTTTAGTCTGGGGTTCCCATTAAAACCCCATGATGCTGGGCTTATGATGCTGGGGCCCCCTCATAGTGCGCGTCACATTTTTGTGGCTTTTTTCCATGTAAAATGTAATTTCATGAGTACAATTATGAGACTTCAGCTCCACCACACACACAACCATTGCTGCAGTTCTCTGCTGTACCAACAAATCAGTTGAGGCAGCATCCAGCTGGACTGAACCATTTCATGTAAATCAAACCAGTGATTTAATCATAATGGCAATAAACAAATTCCCATTTTAAAGGACACCTAGGGCCATTCTCCTGAAAAATATCAATAGTTTATTGCTGAATTACCATTTGACATACATTAATTATTGAGAATGGAAGTCCAGGCAAAGTGTTTAGAGTTCATACCAAACACACCCCAAGTTAATGGCCCTTAAAAGCTTATAAATAATTGCTTTTGGCATCCAACCAAATTCTTACTTTGGGTTCATTTTTATCATTTTATAAATTAAAATCTTTTCAATAATTTGATTTAAAAAGAAAACAAAAACATGCATAAAAAAAAAAAACTTTCCTTGAGTGACTTGTAGCATAATAATAAGCATAATAATACATTATATTTATAAAGTGCCTTTCTCACTGCATAGAGAATGTCAATAGAATAGGAATAAAACTAATAAAATGCACATTATATATTATGGTTAGAACAATCTGGTTAAGAACAGATTTGCTTGGGGGCAACAAATCAAGCCTCTTCACTTGTCACAGAAGCTTAAGTGCCAGACTTCACAGACTTATGTATATTTTTCAATAGATGTATTATTTTTACATTTTCATATTATAATCCCAAGATGGGCGCTTGGAAAATTCTGGGCAGTGCTTTGTGTGGCTGTTTGTGTATTTGTTTTTTATTTTCATTTCGTTTCAATGACAAATAAAGGATCTATCTAATCGTACTGCTAAATATCACGGTTTTCAGTATATCACGTTATCAGTTTTTAAGCAAAAAAAAGTATCACACAAAGTTTACAACTCAATCTGTTTATTGTATGGCTCTTTGGAGATTTATATTCCATTTTAATTGAAAAATAAAACAAAAAATGCTTTATCGCGTGTTCCCTCCTCTGGCCATTACGTTTCCCACATTCTCTACAGATGGGAGATCAGTTCTCAACAACAACACCATCTTTTTTTCTGAATCCAGAGTGAGTCCACACGGATGAAAGAGTTCGCTTTTTGTTCGCTATAATTCATCATTACAGACCGCCTCGGCATTGGAATCAGCGTCGGACATCGCAAGTTTTATAAGGGACTTCAAACGGAGATGTATGCCATGTAGCTAGCCAGCTAATAACAGCCACCTACCAGAGACGTGCGCAATCGCGTTGTAAACAAAACAAAATGCAAATACAGCCAAAGAGGTGGTGGGATTAAATGACATTAGCAGACACCCCAGGTCCAGTATTATATGATTTAATATGGGTTATTTAGACATTTTAGAAGGGTAACGATTGAAATATGTTTTCCCGCATGAAATAGCTTTTGCCACGTGATTTACCATCACGGTATTACGTTAAATTTATGATAGTACTATTTCATATTTTAATATCGTGGTATACCGTCATACCGGTATACGTCAGACCCCAACAGTGGCGACCAAGTTTCAGCTATGAAGTGAGAAGACAACAGGGCTGTGCTTTGTCCTCCGTTCAGAAAAAGACCACTATTCCCAGGGTCAATTACAGCTGTGGGACAAACAGCAAGTCATACACTCTCAATGCAGTAGACATGTCTCCAAATAGGACTGGCCAGTTAAAACACATAAATACATTTGCCAAGGAGAATGTGAGACAGACACGTGAAACACATTTCAGAAATTAAACAATTTGATTACTGTATCTGATGAGAGGACAGAAGACAAAACCAAGCTGTGTCCATAGGATGCATATGCTTAAGGTTCGGATAATTCCCTGAAAAGATGAGTGAAATGGCGGGAAGGAGACGGTCCCCACGGCTGCTCAAATATTACAGCCCCTGTATGATGAAAGACCCTACTGTTACGGGCGGGTAGGCCCAGATCAGATTACGACACACGTGCCAAACACTTTCAAATCGTGAAACTTATTGTGCTTTCCCATAAACCATTTAATGACACGTATCTGACGTGCTATAAAATACATTTTGCTGACGTTGTAAACAAAAAAGGTCCACGTGTAATTTTCTTTACTTGCTACAAGTGAGTTGCCCGGCGATTTGCGGTGTTATCGTCCTGTGTTCAGTCTCGGCGGCTGTGACTTTAAGACGGTTCCCTCAACAAAAGGGTGGTCGCGTACAAAGTTAGAGAGACTCGAGCTACGCTAGTCCGGGCGACTGCAGTTGTCGCCGCTACTTGGCAAGTTCCACAGATTAACGCCACGGGAGCAAACAAAGAGGTGTCATTTGTCTGAAATGAGTCTGTGATTAAGAAATGAGTCACACTCCCCCTCGCTCCGGTTCGTTCCTTTCTCCCCACCTGGAGTCGAGTCTTTAGCACGCTCACGGAATACATTTAATTGAATCCCTTGTTTCTAGGGGGAGTCCTGAGGTTGCGGGACTGTTGGGGTAATGGGCCCCCGTTAGCGGCAGGCATGGTAATTGGGGTTTAATCACCAGGTGCTCGGAACAAGCAGATAACCCCCCTGGGGTTGCAGTTGTTAAGCCGCGATTAAAACCCTGCGTCCCTCCGGTCCCAGGAGAGGCAGACAGCGCACCGCCAGGCGACAGGAACGAACGCCACCTCAGAAATTTTAATTAAACTTTATGAAGACGGAAAAAGAAGAAGAAGAAAAAAATGAAAAAGAAGGAAGTGGGAGAGCAGTGCCCCCTGGGTACTTACGCCAAGTCGCTGTACTCCGGGAAGACGTACATGTGGCGGAAACTGTCTATGGCGATGACTGGACAATCGGCCGGAGTCTTCTGGATGTGGAGCAACGGGTGGCGGAACTTGTCACAGTCGGCGTGGAGGAAGTTAATGGATCCTGGAGGAGGGGGATGACCGAGAGAGAGAGAGAGAGAGAGAGAGGAAGAGAGAAAGAGATTGAAAGAGGGACAACAGAGAGAGGAAGAGGGATAGTGAGAGACAAAGACAGAGGCAAGAAACAGAGATGGAAAGAGGGGAAGTTAGAGAGAGAGGGGGACAAAGAGGAACAACAGAGATGAAGAAATGATATTAGAAGTATTAGAATGATTGAGCTTCCTTTCAGCTCCACGTCTCTCCCTCATCTTCAGAGCCTGGCAAAGAGTAAAGTCATCATCATTTCCCCCCCACCCCGGGTTCAATTCACAGAGGCCTGTTCACCGGCCCACTCTGTCCCCCGCAACCCGCTCACCGCACGTGATCGCCCCCTACAGGCCGCCGATGCTCCTACCTTTCTCGCCGATGAGCTGCCGGGCCACCTCGTGCTGGAACTTGTCCAGACTGTCGTTGTCGTCCTTCAGGTGGAACAGTATGAGGAAGGGGATTCCTTCTTCAGTCAGCTCCTGGACGTGTCGGGGGAGGCAGAGGAACATCTTTTACATCCCTTTGTTCTTTTGTTCCTTTGTTTGTTTGTTCGTTCCCCCCCTCCAGTCGTACCAACGTGCCCACCGTTTCAGCACTGCTGCCGTCAACCCCGCCAATAAAAGGCTGCAAACCGGCCACCTCCTTTGTCTCAGTACCGTCTTGTAAAACGTTTTATCACGGAGTGGACTGCTAATATACTGTCACAACATAACGCTCCTATAAACCTGAATGTGAATCCTTTCGGAATACTAATTTGGGATCAGGCGACTTGAACACGCTGTGATATATTAGTGGGGGCGATATATAAGGGGGTGGATATATACGAGCCGGAGATTACTATGATACAGTACCACAGGACGACAAAGACACAGAAAACAGTCCTGCAGACAGAGATGCTCTGTGAATAACCGAAGTGGCCAAAGAACCAACAACAAGGTTTTCAATCAAATATTGTGCCATTCGTGGGCCAAATTGAGAAAAGAACAAACTCAGTGCCTAACTCAGTTTTTATTTACATTTTTCTGCGAGATGTCACTCTAACCAATGTTCTCTTGCTGGCGATCAGACAGAGATTAATTTGTATTACCCGTGCGGTAACACAATTCATAAAGGTATTCATAAAGCTTGGCATAAGTCTGCATAAATATTATGAACAGCTTATAAACACCTACATAAGGTCTTATAAGGCATGCCAAAAGAGAGTTATAACCCAACTGACATAGTGAGTCATATACCATTATGTCAGATATCACTATAACGGCAGCCTTAATAGAGCCAATGTCACATGATATAAGAATACCACTATAATGAAAATTGCAGTTAACTTAAGTCTGGTTTGGAGAATGGCGTTATTAATACAATTCATGATAAAATGCCTAGGTAAATGTTCAGGAATGGAACTATCACTGCTTAGTGACCAAATAACTTTGCAGAGGAAGTATACACCTTATAGTCTGTTCATTTTCTATTTAAAAATGGTCTGGTCTTACTGAGTCCATATGGATATCTCTGCAGTGACTGCTTTATGAAGTATGATGGCCCATTTCAAGTAAAGTGACATTAAATTAAATTTTATAACACAAGACCATTAATTAAAGCATTACCCCTCCTGTTGAAAGACATCTATATGCATGCGTTGAAAAATGGAAGAGAATTAGAATGGAAAGGTATTGGGGTGTGTAGGAATTGGAGAAAGGGTTTATGTGAGCAGGCAGCAGAGTTGCAGTGGGAGGTAAAAAAAAAACGTAAACATCCACAACGATCGCAAACATCATCGCTTGTTTCCCGAAGACAAAAACAAAACAGGAAAGCAGTCAATTTACGAGGCGGAGGAGAGAAGAAAGGGAGAAGCGAAAGGGGACGGTGCGGACAGTTCGGAGAGGTCAGCACAGGAGTGTGTGTGTGTGTGTGT
>JAINUG010000445.1:67500-100000 GCA_029706075.1 Aldrovandia affinis | reverse complement strand
CCTTCCCGCGTACTCCCGCCGCCCATTCCGCGGGCTCTGAGCGACGGCGCTCCGGAGCAGGCAGCCGAGCGAGGAGGGATCGGAGCGCCGTCGCGTTCGGCTGCGCGGACAGGGGCGGGGTTAGGGAGCAGAGGGGGAGGAGCTGAAACCCGCTGAAAAAGCAGCCTCGCACACAAGCCAGCCCACGACCATATTAGTATATAGTCATTACTATATTCATTTCATTCATAATCTTAGACTCAAGTTCAAGTGAGTATTTTAAGGTCACTTTCTGAGGTGCTCTGTTGTTGTAGGCCATTTTTCATGTACCTACTTGCGTTATCAAAAATATAAAACATTTCAAAAATGATGTTGAACTGATTTTTTTATTTATTTTTGGTCTGGCAAACTGCAATTGTGTTATTTTACTAAAAATACTGATTAACATCCAACTTTAAATGCTATTTAAATATTGGGGATTCTGGTAAGTGACAAGCACTACAGTCACAACACCACACTGCTACTAATTATAATACCAAGACTACTTCTACAAATTCTATTACTATTACTACAACTAATATTACTACTGCCATCTCCCTCTCAAGCCCTGCATTTCCACCATTTTGTAAAGGAGGAGGAAGGCAAATTAAGTTTCTTTAATTTTAATTGCAAGAAATTGCAATTTCAGAACGGACACAATGCGATAAAGGCAGCTATTGTAAACGCCTCCTCGTGTGCCTCACCTCTGGTGTGTCGTTTTGTTTGTCTCGTCTATTCACCAAACAGCAGCCCCACCTTCAGAATCCAATACCCCTTAAATAAAGTTCCCATTTCACGTCCTGGAGAGAAACGGCTTCGCACACATCGTCAAAGCCGTGAAGCACAAAGCCGTGAGACAAAGGGGTCAGGGGGTGACCCCAGGGACAGGCTCGCAGATTCTTGCAAAAAGGACAATAACTCACCCCCCCAGAGCTCACAGGGGGCACAGTTGGTAAAGGTTCCCACTACGAGTGCAGACTACTGAGTCTGAGCTACGCCATTAGCCAACTATGACCAGGAGTCCACAGCAGCAGAACATAGGCCTAACTAATATAATAATAATAATAATAATAATAATATACGTGACTTACAGTAGTGAATGCATACATTTTCAGTATATGTGGCCCTAGTGGGGATTGAACCCACAACCTAAGCGTTGCCAACACTGTGCTCTACCAACTGAGCCACAGAGAGCCACTGGCTTCATCTTGCCTGGGTAGGGCGAGGCTAAGTCAGCCAGGGTTCAAGTTACTGTCGCACAAGTGACACCTAGCAACTTTTCAGGTGCCTACAGGTTAGCAATCGTCAGTGAGGCAGCCTACGCCTCTCCTCCAGTCAGTGTTAACTCTCGCGAAGCTGCAGTGCTCCTTGTGTAGGCCCAGCAGTGAGTCAAAGGGAACAACCGATGATTTCAGTTTGGGGAGAGGAAAGAAAAATAAAATGAATGAAAGTAAATTAAAAAAATAATCTGTAGGCTGCCCTTGACTTAGACACATTAGGAACAATTTTCAATCTGGGTAACCTGAAGGTTACCTTACATAAAGGAGATGTCAAACTGGCAGATGTCAAAACATCAAATGCCCCAAGCATGATATCAGAATGACACTTGAGAAGAACTCACTGGTCAGACATTTCCACAGAAGGCCACCACTTCTACTACAGGAAGACATATCAGCAATAACTACACACCTGAAGGGAACACAGGGGCTCTGATTGTCTGTCAGTTTTCATAGCTGATTGGTAGACAGCTGATAAAAGCAACCAGTCGCTTGCTGGCTCAAAGGCATATCCCACAATTAAGCACTGAATGCCACAGAGCATGTCATTATTTAACTTGTGCAGACCCCTGCAATCTAAAGACGCATCCCTATTACTGCAGAGGGATTAAATCTTTGTTCGTTCTTCGTAAACGTTCATTACAGTGCCCTTCGAAATAGGCCCGAGTAAAATTAATTCCAGTATAATTTCGAAACTCAACTATAACAGTGCCTACACTTCTAAACTGAATCGCCAGGACAATGATCATTGCAACTACATCCAATGTATGTGGAACGCCTGACCAGAAATATCACACCTATAGTTCAGCATCTTTTGTCTGCCTGGTATGTTATTAATGCCATATTCGGGTCCACGTGTTACAATTCCCTTGGGAAATGGTAATTTCTGCAAACATAGTGTGGGAGGAGAAGAATCCACACATCTCTTTGACCTTGGTGAAAATAAACCCTGCAAAAATGGTATGATTTTATTTCTTGGAGATGCAAGATTATTTCCTATTCCTTATCCACCAATCAACACATCGTGGGTAACTGCCATGGAAACAACAACAGGTGTTTTAATGTGCCGTTGGGCCAGCATGAGCTGCTAGAACAGCTTCAATGCGCCTTGGCATACATTCTACAAGTGTCTGGAAGTTGATGGAGACATGCAACACCATTTTTCCACAAGAAAATCCATCATTTGGTGTTTTGTTGATGGTGCTGTAAAATTCTGTCTAAGGCAGCACTACAGAATCTCCCATAAGTGTTCAATTGGGTTGAGATCTGGTGACTGAGACGGCCATGGAAAACGCTTTACATCGTTGAATGCTCATCAAACCATTCAGTGATCACTCGTGCCCTGTGGATGGGGCCCAGAGACCACTCCCATCAGGATAGAAATGATCCCCTCTAAGGGGTTGAGTGGATCTAAACCATGCCAGGAAAATGCACCCCACACCATAACCGAGCCTCCAGAACCCTTCATTTACTTAAGTGTTTCCTTTATTTGGGCAGTTACCTGCATATCCCCCATCCCCCACTCCTAATGTATGGAATAAGCAGGCACAGACACTGGGATGAAGTGACCTGAAAAGAGCAGTACGATACCTACATTTACATTTTACACTTTAGGCATTTAGCAGACGCTCTTATCCAGAGCGACTTACAAGATGTGCATTAATACATGGTAAGAACAATCATAGTTAGCGCACAAGATCAGTGCAGAAATACAGCAATAGACATAATTGCAGGCGTCTGCGTACCATACCTGTAACACTGGGAAGGAAAAGGTTAGTGTGTTTTTTTTTTTTTTAGTAAAAAAATAACAAAAAAATAGTGTGGCCAAGATGCAAATGGACTTGGAGGCTGGACAGACCATGATGCAGACTGGAGGCCTAGATGAATTGTCCTACCCTTCTGACCCCTCTCACCCTCACCATATGTACTTCTCCACACCTTAGACCTTCCTCCAACCTTCTAAGGACATTTAGCCTATCTGCCACTACAGACACCTGGGCCGGCCAGCAAAGGATGGGCTCCCCCTCTAAGATCGGTTTCTCCTGAGATTTATTCCCACTTGGGGAGATTTTTCTTGCACTGTTGGGAGTATTTTCCTCTTCACACTGGGGAATTTCTTGCCTCACCTTCTGGCTCTTCGGGTGTTCAGGCCTGGAATTATCGTAGCTTCATATTTCCTGTAAAGCATCTTTGTGACAGTGCTCTGTAAAAAGCACTATAGAAATAAAATTG
Organism: Aldrovandia affinis; assembly: GCA_029706075.1. Lineage (NCBI taxonomy): Eukaryota > Metazoa > Chordata > Actinopteri > Notacanthiformes > Halosauridae > Aldrovandia > Aldrovandia affinis. The sequence goes on along the minus strand of JAINUG010000445.1, from coordinate 96,473 downwards.
AATTGAATTGAACTGGAAAGGTGGAGGGCTTAGTAGACTCGTTTGCTACAGGGCTACCTGGTTACCATCTCCTGGTTGCAGGTATCTACTTGTCCACACATTCAAATCTAGTTTTCCCTAATATTATATGAAGTGAATTGGCACTGTAATATTGCAGTGGACACCAATGGCAGCAATTTATAGTTATGCAGTTAAAGGAGTATTCCGTCCAAAATACATAATTTCACAATGTACTACTTACTATATGTCTTGTGGAGTTTGCTGCACTGCGATACACAACGCTTCAACCGAGCAGGTCTTCACTTGAATAAACACTTTTGGGAGCAGCAATACTGTGTGTGAATTATCCTTTTTACTTTTGAGATGACTTACTACTGACTTGGCACCAGTGCAAATGACTGGATGTGCGTATCACCCCTTTCATACCGAATGTATTCCTCCCTGAGACCCAGGTTGGTAGAGTGCTTAACACTCTGGACTTGCTCCAGATCACGGAATCTGGGGTGCATGCGTCTTCATTCTGGCCTGTTTTTACCGGGTGAAGGGTATTCCCCAGCGGACACGACTGAGGTACGCCTCTTTCTAGGTCTCCTCTTGGAGCAGAGCTGGGGTCTCTCCTGGGACGTCCAAGGATAAGGAAGGTTAATGACGGTGAAGCGCCCTCCCCCCACCCACCCCCACCAGAGGGATAAGGAAGTCTCCTTGGTGCAGTGGCACACCTATCATCATAATGAGCTGTTTGAACCTCCGTGCTGTGCTTCTCATAACTCTCTCTCCCCAAAGCCAGCTGAAGAGAAAGAAAAAACACACACACAGGTACAGCTAACACCTAAGCCACCTACTCAAATGTAGGGCCCTATAATTTCTGCGATGTGCAAAACGGGGACGGAATCCAGACATAAAAATGGAATTCACTGTTAAACGCAAAATTGCACGGAATTTGAAACATTTTGGTGCATCAAAAGGCTGCTTAAATTAGTGGAAATATCAGGAATGTGATTTGGTTTATTTGTCAAATGAAATGACGAACAGAGAAACATATTCCCCTCTGTTTTGGAGTGGTATGTGTGGGGAGTGGGGCTGTGTAAAAATATATGAAATATATTTGTAAAAATATGTCAAATCGAAAACCCCCCTTCGAAACAAGGATAAGCTACATGCTCGCTACGTTTGAGTTTACCCCTCCAAACTACCATACAAAGTGCAACAAAACTGTCAGATGCAAGGTGTGAGTTTTTTTAGGACTTTTTGAGGGCTGTGTCTGACATACCACTCGAGAAAATGAAAAAGCTCCGTCGGTTCCTAGTTAAACATTGTAAACAGGGAGGAGTGTTGCCAGAGAACGAAAGAAGCCTTCAGCAGACTCATTTGCCACTGGGGTCTGAACAACACATGGAGGCAGTCCTCCACAAGATCCATGGGAAGGAAATGTCTGTTGTGGTTGATAAAAAACAACTGACATCCACGGTTGCGGTGTTCTCAACATTGTGATAGGTGACTGAGTCATAAAATATTAAAATCATTAGGTGATGCTATGTTCATAATTTAATTTGTAAGTTGTATTGATAGTGCCATTTCATAATGAGTAATATAATCTAGAACTAATGAAACTAGAAACTAGATTGAAATTAAGAATAACAATAAATTGTTATTAGGTTGTCAAATCTTTATGAAACCATTTGATTACACACACGTTTTGATGATAAAAATGGGCAAAACTGTAAAAAACTGAATTCAGAAAAAATTAAATGGAGAACACAGAATATGGGAAAAAATAAAACTGATTTCATAGGGCCCTAACAAATGGTATCACGGACAAAAACTGCAGATGTGACCTTTGTATACACTGAGAACATGGAGGCCCCAACGATGCCACCCAATCACAGAGCTACCCAGATGAACGGAGTGTGCACTATTGGCTCAGCTGTGACTCATTAGGAGTGTAGATATGCAGATATATGCGTGTAGATTCCAGAGAAGCACACACACACACACACACACACAGGATGCGCACACACACACACACACACACTATGGGTTCTGCCATTCACACCCATAGTGCACTGCTCTCCACACTGACCACAGAGCCTGAGTATCTCTGAAAATAACTCAGCCAGAGGCGCCCACACCACCCCATGCCCTCACTCTCTGAGTGAACACACTCACACACTCACACACTCACACACTCACACACTCACACACTCACACACTCACACACTCACACACTCATCCAACTGCAGCGAGAGGGAAGAAACAAAGCTGCTGAACTGAGCACCTGCCCACCAGGGATCACATCCTTCACATCTACACACCAGGGATCACATCCTTCACATCTACACACCAGGGATCACATCCTTCACATCGACACACCAGGGATCACATCCTTCACATCTACACACCAGGGATCACATCCTTCACATCTACACACCAGGGATCACATCCTTCACATCTACACACCAGGGATCACATCCTTCACATCGACACACCAGGGATCACATCCTTCACATCACACACCAGGGATCACATCCTTCACATCTACACACCAGGGATCACATCCTTCACATCGACACACCAGGGATCACATCCTTCACATGTACACACCAAACAAAGAATAGAGACGGGGAGAAAAAAGGCAATTCAGTGTGGGGGGGTCTATAAGGTGTAACCTGTCACAGATCCCAGGGTAGCAGTGTGGGGGTAGCGTTAAGGGCAACTTGTCTCCCAAACCTTCCTAGCCTCCCACCCAGTTTATGAGTTAAACATTTTCTGTGACTCAACCCCTTCCTAAAATGTAGCCTAACATGGAATTCAAATATTTTGAACATGCACTGAATGCCCTCCCCCTCCCTGGGGCGGACAGCCAATCGCCGCCCCCTGGTGGCACTCCCGGCCAGAGCCGAACTTGGCGAGACGGGGAATTGAACCCCGGTCTCCGTGGCCAGCGTCGGACGTTGTAACCACTGGACCACGCGGGAGGCCCTGTTTTATTTTTCAATTAAAATGATATATAAATCTGCAAAGAGCCATAAAATAAACAGATCGAGTTGAAAACTTTGTGTGATAGTTTTTTTGTTTGTTTAACAACTGATACCGACCGTTCCTCACCCAAGAGGCCACACAACTCCTGTTTCAGGCCCTGGTGATCTCACGTCTGGAGTACTGCAATTCCTTGCTAGCAGGCCACTGCAACTTATCCAGAATGCTGCCGCACGTCTGGTGTTCAATCAACCTAAGTTCACCCATGTCACCCCTCTACTCTCCTCTCTGCACTGGCTCCCCATCGCAGCACGCATCAGATTCAAATCACTGATGCTAGCTTATCAAGCGGCTAGAGGAACTGCTCCCCCTTACCTCCAGACACTCATCACACCCTACACCCCTGCCAGACCCCTCCACTCCGCCTCCTCTGGCAAACTGACTGTCCCATCCCTCCGGGCACACGGCAGCAGCTCCTCGCAGTCTCGCCTCTTCTCTGTCCTGACCCCTCGGTGGTGGAACAACCTTCTGCAATCGGTCAGGACCGCGGAATCACTCGCGATCTTCCGCAAGACGGAAAACCCACCTTTTCAGACTCCACTACCACTGAATTCTGCACATCTAGCCAATTGTCATCACCGCTGCCTACTTGTTCAATACTTTTTGTATATGTATCCTTGCTTACTCCTCCAAAAAAAAAAATAATAATAATTTAAAAAAATTAATAACCTTTTCCTTCCCAGTGTTACAGGTATGTTATGCAGCTGCCAACGACGATGTCTAATCGTTGTATTACTGCACTGATCTCTTGCGCGAACTATGATTGTTCTTACCATGTATCAATGCACATCTTGTAAGTCGCTCTGGATAAGAGCGTCTGCTAAATGCTTAAAATGTCAAATGTACAGTGATATACCAAAATCCGTGATATTGAGTAGTACTGTACAATTACTATACCATGAACATTTAAAACCACTGGTTTATGGAACACAACTTAGGTGATAGGGCCCCATCCAATTGGGAAAACAGCTGCTGTAACCTTGAGAAATTTGTTTAACAGGCTTAAGTAAACAGTAACACCCATCCATACAAACGGACAGCATGTCAAAAGTGAGTTATTTAAGCAGACGGTTATTTAACGGGCCTGAATCCTGTAGGCAGTCTTTGTGCTGAGGTCGGTGGTGAGACAGAACACAAAACAGCATCAGGCTGGGCTGTACGTGCCAGTCTTGATGTAAGCTAGGCGTTTCCCGCCCGGATCCTCTTCTCCCTCGGCTTGGCTTCTGTGACCGCCTCCCGCCCTTGCACGGCACAGGGGAGGTTTCACTCCGGCCCAGACTCCGGGTCTACGGGGAACTAAAGACTGGGCTGCATTTCGTGGGGAGAAGGAGCGATACTGAGTCTGCCTTCCATCAGTCCTTGTTGCACACACCACTTAACTGTAGGTGTTGCCCAAGAGAAGTCATTCCAAAACTCTCAACCTTACATGTAAATATATTTGGTTTATGGGATATTGAGTTTTGCGCATGTTTTCAGACTCCTGATAGGATTTGGTGGGTGTGGTCCACATGATCTGAGTGTTGCAGTCAGACCGCATAAACCCAGTCTGGGTCTTCATTAAAACGGCACAGAGTTTACGTGACTCAGAAACAAAGTGAGCATCCAAAATATTTCTGCCTGTGCTTCCTGGTTGGAAACTCCACCAATGTGACATCATCGGATTTTTGAAAGTAGGAAGCTGGAGCTGCGCCAGCTGCTTAAATCCCTCCGTGTGGAAACATCCAGGAATATCTCCAGGAGAACATCTTCCACGTTTCCCATTTCAGTGCCCTGATGAGAAGGTCTGAATAGCCAAGTGAAAGCTGCAATCAACAATGGCCTGAACTGAGAGGGACTATTTTGTCACAGACACACACACACACACACACACACACAGACAGACAGACAGACAGAAAACACCCCCACACACACACACACACACACACACACACACACACACACACACACACACACACACACACCCTGCTGTGTGACATCCTGCTTCTCCACATCACTCCCCAAAAGTAGACTCTTGATGCCAAATCTTCTGCCAGGTTACAGTTAATCTCATGCAGGAAGTGAGAGAGCAGGTTCCAGTCAAACCAGAGACTGGGCAGGGTGGGGATCGACTGGGCCAGTCCGGTCACACCGGACGCACACTCACATGCCCCTGTAATTGTAATGAAATAGACTGTGGCTATAACTGTAATTAAGTTAAACACAGGCATGCGAGCGAGGTCAAATCACGTGACAGGTCATCCGGCAACCGCCGTTATAGGACACATTCAGAAAGATTATAAACTCAGGGAAATGCGGAAAAAAAACGTACGAATAGATTATCATAACTGAGATTATGGTTCCTAATTCCTGGAACATAAATAGATTGTGTTCCAGTCGCCGTTGACAGCTCCTCACGCACTATCCTTTGCTTTACTTAATGCACAGCTGCTCTGATGTATACGTGTGAAAAACAGAGCGGTGGAACCTTCCAGGTGGTGAGGCCGACTTACCGCAGTTCGGTTCTGGAGGTTTTCCCGGCCTTACCGTTTCACCGCGTGCTCCATACCGGAGCATCTGATATGAGCAGATGCTCATTTTGAGAAAACAAATAGGGGGGATGGGGGTGCACTGAAGCATTCTGATTCAGAAGCACAGCCACAGCATATTCAATATTTATAGGTAACTGCCAAAATAAAGGAAACACTTGAGTAAATTAAGGGTTTTGGCGGCTCTGTTATGGTGTGGGGTGCAATTTCCTGCCGTGGTTTTGGTCCACTCAACCCACGTAACGCCTCTATATGCTTCTGCGTAACTTGTGCAACATCTTCGCGCGTCGCGCAACGCATGTCGCAAGTACTCGGCAATTTATACTTCTGCGCAACCTATGTAACATGGTGTCCTTACACTTCTGTACACTAGTAGACGTCAATGTATTGAACAAGGTCTGGATAAGAGCGTCTACTAAATGCTTAAAATGTAAAATGTAAATGCAATGTTAACTCAAGAATCTGCCAAATCTTCGTAAATCTACCCACAATGCAATTTATGTGACGTAATAGATAGAACACGATCTGGAGTTAGCCTAGCCAGCTACCGACTGTCCTGGGGACATGAACGTCCAGACAAACAGTTGTGAACCCGGGGTGTACGGTAATACACTCGCAGGTGCACCTACAACAGAAATATCGATTTGCCACTTTTACTATTGATTTTTTCCACTGAATATGAAACTAATTAATAATGCTAAACAAATGTATTTACGGTCTTGATCTATGCGGGCGTTTTCATGATTCACGTTATATGGAGTTAACGTTATAGTGTTCACTTTACCAGCGCAGCTAAGCTAGCTAGCGCCTACATTACAATAACGATGTGTTTATAATTATATACCATAACTGAGCTATGTAGATTTATAAAATTAGCTAGCTGGGCTACTAGTGATTAAAACAAAATAAACGGAAAAGACGTAGACATGGTATGTAGAAAATGTTTAATATAAAGACAGCTGGATCATACAGTGTAACAAATCTAGCCTGCGCTAACTTGCTGCTATTCAGCACTCAGCATAGCTAACGTTAGCTAGCTAGCTGCTTTTTCCCTGAATATCGCAAAACGGTCTAGTAAATTATTTTAAAAACCATAACGTGTGATAGAATAACATTGCAGATGGTTTGTCATGTTGATTAATAAAGTTATTTCTAAGAGTGTAGAATATTGTAGTTGTTATATGCTCAATGCATTTCAGTACAGTGTAACGCCATAATCCCCTCTTCCATTCTCTCTATGACGTGTTGATCTGACTCGTGCTTTTCCGGCGCGGTTGACGTAGACTTCGGGGATTGGGCTTTTTTCGGCCTTACTTTTTCAAAAAGCTCTTAAAATAGAAATTTGAAGTGTATACATGCATTGGGAATTCTGTTCATAACTATTACACAATTTGATTGTGGAAAAGCAACTGTCTTGTTGTTCCGGCTTTAAATATATAATTTAGAATGACGTGAAGACCACAGTCGATCCTTCGTTGTTTGCAGAATCTCCGAGTTTAATGTACTGTCAGTACAATAGACTTTAAAACCTTTGAAAAAGTCAGTACGCCTGTCATGAAAGCAGCTTGTGTGCGAGCAACTCACCTTTATAGCATTAAAATAATAGAGTAAGTTCACGTGGAACAAAGTTGGACGACTCTTGAAAAATGTCAATGTATTAAGGGAAATGAAGGATGGTATTTTTCTGTCTTTTTTCTCAGTTTTTAAAAAATCGCTGCTTTTATCTTTCTCCTCCAATCTGGATGTCGCTCTGGTGATAAGAGTGTCTGCTAAATGCTTAAAATGTCAAATTAAAAAAAAAATGATGTACTAGCTCCATGAACTATGACTATGACAGCTCCGCCTCCATTTGCTAACCAACCAATCAATGCTGTGCAACATCTACGCGACATGTTGCGCTGCCATCGCGAGTTTGATTTTTGTGCTAGGTACGCGACATCCTCTGCGACATCAACGCAACCTTGTGTTGCGTCGCAGTCGCGTTGCAGTTGCTGGAGCATGTAGAGGCCTTTAGAGGGCAAGGTAATCGCCAACAAATGCAAATTCACCTTCATCCTATGGTGAAGCATTTACATTTACATTTTAGGCATTTAGCAGACACTCTTATCCAGAGCAACTTACACAGTTTACATTTCTTTACATACAATCCATTTATACAGCTGGATATTTTACTGAAGCAATTCAGGTTAAATACCTTGCTCAAGGGTACAACAGCAGTGCCCCACCTGGGAATCGAACCTGCAACCTATCAGTTACAAGCCCAGCTCCCTAACCATTACACTACACTGCCAGCCTCATCATTTCTATCCTGATGTCAGTGGTCTCTTCCAGGATGACAATGCCTCCATCCACAGGGCACTAGTGCTCACTGAATGGTTTGATGAGCATGAAAATGATGTAAACCATATGCCATGTGCCATGGCTCAGTCAGCAGATCGCAACCCAATTGAACACTTATGGGAGGTTCTGGAGCGGCACCTCAGACAGAATTTTCTATCACCATCAACAAAAAACACCAAATGATGGAATTTCTCATTGAAGAATGGTGTTGCATCCCTCCAATAGAGTTCCAGACACTTATAGAATCTGTGTCAAGGAGCACTGAAGCTGTTCTGGCAGCCCAATGCCCTACTAAGACACTTTATGTTGGTGTTTCCTTCATTTTATTTTTGTACCTGTATAAAGACCACATCAAATAGTAACACATTTACAGTTGCCTTTTGAGAGAGGAAACGCGGTGCCATTGACGAGACTGGCCAGTTTGGGACTTTACGCCTTTTGAAACTGCAGGCTAGCAGTTCACCTAATGGTCCTGTTCATTTATAAGCTACTTCCTGTCTGGCCAGCGTCGAACGTTTTGGAGGTGAGAGTGCACTACTGGCCAGTTTGGGACTTTACGCCTTTTGAAACTGCAGGCTAGCAGGCTGTTCATTTTATAAGCCTATAAAGACAGCTTCCCAGGGGGAGAGCTTATAGCTAACGACCAGCATTACTGACATGTACTTTAAGGGGCAGTGGTGGGAATATCTTGTCTATGCCACCTGAAAACTGGCGTAAGCCACCTGTGTCTTAACGTGCCGATTCTGCTGTTTGCACTGGGAGCACTGACTGTGTGAGTGATAATGATCCACTTTCTTCCCATGGGTTCAACCAGCATCATTGACTTCAGCTCAGTATCACACATAATTAAAATGGCCATGAATTGCCACCTGAGTCCAAAAAGCACAAATGCTATCTCTGAGCAATGTGGTGATTTGGCATGCACTATCAGTCGTTTCTTATTTTAGCATTCAATCACATCCCAAAAATGGAAACAAGTAGCCTATCTGTGCAGGGGGAAAAACAAGCCTTTTCTTTCCAATGCAGGAAAGGAAAGACGTTTGGAAGAGAAGCGTGAGGAAAAGTTTATGTTTCCTCGATAAAAGTACCACAGTGGTGAGTAATTTGCATACAAAATCTACTCTTCCATTTCAATTTCAGGAATGGCATTCAAATTGCTGGAAGAGATCCAACTCATTTGTGTTCATGCAAACGCGCTCACAGAAAGGTTAACCACTCAAACATAGCGTGTACATTTGTGTGAACACAGTTTAAAGGTTAACCTTGTATTAACATCAACAATGTTTTAAAATGGGAAATCAAGAACACACAAACAAATAATAATATCTGTACTTATATTCGCATGATCTCAACCACATAGATGCACATATGTTTGTGCTAATGATACAAAACGCTTGTTACCATACAACAGCAAAAGTTTCACAACAAAGCACCAGTGTGTATTTTGTGGTCCCGGGCTCATTTTGAACCCTGGGTAATATGCAATGATAGGCAGTGTAGTGTAATGGTTAGGGAGCTGGGCTTGTAACTTAGAGGTTGCAGGTTCAATTCCCAGGTGGGACACTGCTGTTGTACCCTTGAGCAAGGCACTTAACCTGAATTGCTTCAGTAAAATATCCAGCTGTATAAATGGATTGTATGTAAAGAAATGTAAACTGTGTAAGTCGCTCTGGATAAGAGCGTCTGCTAAATGCCAAAAATGTAAAAAATGTAAAATGATAGTCACATGGACTGTTACGACTGCAACTTTTCAAACGAAGTGTCCGCCCTTCACAACCGCAGAAGAATCGCTGGTTAACTATTGTCTGGCTGACAGGAGTAAGCCACCATCTCTCTCCATCTCTTCTTTTTCCCTTTCTTTATCCATGCCTCTCTCACTCTCTCGGGCCCTGACACAGAACTCCAGCAGAAGTGTAAACCCCTGACAGTGTTTGAACGTGGACTCTACGGATGGTGTGGACTACCTCCCCCGGCCCAGTTCGTCGGTCTCAAGGACCACAGCGTGAGACGACTTTACTGCAGCGATTACACGCTGATCCGTCAAGTCATCGCCTCTCCCAGAATGAGCGGATATACAACGGTCTCCAGGGCCCGCCTGTGATTGGGCCCAGGGCAAGCTGTAAATGGCTACGAAGACAAACAGGGGCATTATTTATTGGCCACAAATAGGGTGTTGCAATATGCACTTCCATTAAGAGCTGCACACAGACAGGATCTCACCTTCTTTCCTTCTCTTGATCTGTATCTCTCTGACACACGCACGCACGCACGCACGCCTCTTTGGCAGCTCTGCCAGGAGCTATGATGCCATATGGCAGCACTGTTTGCAAAACCCAGCCATGATACTGCTTATATTTGATACGCTAACTAGAGCATCATCACAAAAGACAAATGGCCTGTTTGCTTCAGTTGTTTGGAAACATTCAATATTTTGCGCCCCCCATCACCACTAGACAAGCAACGAGAATGGCAAATGCTGGCGTTGTTCTTTGCCAAACTGTAAGACAAGGTCTCAAGGACAAGAGTGGGGGGAGCTACATTACATACATTTACATTTGAGGCATTTAGCAGACGCTCTTATCAGTAGCAGAGCGACTTACACAGTTTACATGTTTCTTTTACATTTAAATTTAAACACATTCCATTTAAATACAGCTGGATATTTTACTGAAGCAATTCAGGTTAAGTGCCTTGCTCAAGGGTACAACAGCAGCGTCCCACCTGGGAACTGAACCTGCAACCTCTGAGTTACAAGCCCGGCTCCCTAACCATTACACTACACTGCCAGCCTGATCTCATTTACCTCTCAAACTGGTGCACTTCTGCACTAAAAAAAAGAGGAACAATAGTGCAACTGGAAATTATGTAGACCTGTGCTACGGCGGGGCTATTCAATTCCAGGCCTCGGGGGCCACAGTGTCTGCAGGCATTTGCTCCAACCAAGCATTACACCACCAGATTTCAATCATTGTCTCCTAGGTCCAGGAGGTGAGCCAATTCATATCATGTTGTATCACAAGTGTACATAATTTCCAAGTCATTGTTATGTCAAACGCTGGATACCTCAACCTGCTTTACTGGTTTCACATTTGTCTTTTGTAATTGTAGGCCAAAAGCCTTGGCCTAGTGGATGATACCTGTTGATTGAGAAGAACTCAATGCTGTATGATGTGCTAATGCTGGGATTTGAAGTCCAAGCATATTAACCACCACCCATTTTATATTAAACAATGTTAAACCAATATTAATTTAGTTAATTAATTAATTTTGTACTGATATTTCATTGTTTGGGGGGGGGGGTGCTGAAAGAATTTGAATTGATCATTCTACCGCACAGTACCAATGAAATGTTACTCTCCTAGAAACAAGGAGTGAAGTAATATTCTGCCAAAGCAGTTAAAACATGCCAGGATTCCCAGACAGATAGTGTTGAGGTTGAGCTTGGCAAGAGGCCAAGCTGTTGTGGGGACTGGCATGAATGGAGAATGGAGACTGGCATGGAGAATATGGAAAATATATAATTAGGGGGGGTTGGGGGGTTGGGAAGAACAGTCTCCACATTCTCCCTTAAAAAGACAACACCAACACCGTATTTGGTGAGAACTAAATAGCGACTACATTGTGGCCCCAATTCATTAGGTTCCCTGAAATGCTTATGCATTAAACAGAAGCCAGCCTTTCCAAATCACACACCAATGAAGGGTGAATATGTAGATATTCTGAAGACACTGATAAATGAAAAGTGAAAAACAGATTTAGGTGTGTGCTGTTGACACACATCAACCAACTGTGAAGTGCCCTTCAACAGGTATACAAATACGGGAGGAGGATGTGACTCGCATGCTCCATCAGCTACCCTCGATCTATTCGCTATCCGTTGTGTCCTCCAGAAACGTACCAAAAACACAGCGACACAGTGGCTCGAGGTCACCTTCCAGATCAAGTGCACAAAAACATAGCAAGCAAAGCAAAATCACTTGAAACTTATAAACACTAATACATTAGATAACGGATGGTTACAAAACGATGACGAAGCAGACACCGGCATACAACTAGCTGACTTAGCTACTGAAGTGGCAGGCAAGATAGCTAGTTGGGAAGAAAAACAAATGGTGATATCATTTAATCGCTTTTTGACAGGGCCACGCTGTACCAGATGCCAAATACGGGGGTTTCACGCAGAAGAGAAACATATTTTTTAAAATATCTTGAATGCGAAGACTGCAAATTCATGGTTTGATAACTTCGCGTGATATTAATAGCTGGAAGCGAAGGCCTTCGCTTCATGCCGCAGAACACTAATAAGTTCCGGGTTGTCAGCCAATAGAAATAAGCCACAACAGAGGAATTCGCCAACCGGCTTCTTCAGTTTAGGAAGAGATTGAGCGACGGGCCATATCTTAAAATAACCATTCGTAATCAAAAGTTATAATAAATATGTTCGTTACCAACTGTAAACACGACAATAGCCCGTGTGGAAGCAGGCAACCGTCCCCAAAAGCATTCTGGCTGACCTAACAAGCTACCAAAGGGCTAGCTACCCTTTTACAGACCACGTTAGCAAAAGATCTTGCTCCGGCAGCTGGGCACCTTAGCTTGCGAACCAGCTACCGGCCAACCTAACGTTACCTAGGTCACTTTTAAGTTTTGAATTAGCCAGCAGCTATGTATCTGGCTAGCTAGTTAAGTTGCACGTCTTTCTATGGATTAACGTTACTGTATAGCTAGCTATTTAGCTTTACACTGTTACGAAACTAATATGCTACTTCAGTGAGTGCTCTCCTAAATTAGCAAACAAGACTAATAAAGTAGCGAGCAACTAGCGAGTTATACTACAAGAACTGTAAATGGTTATCACGCTAGCTAGCTAGCTAGGTTACCTGATAAGACGCATTATCACCTAACATTAACCAGTCAGCTAACTACCGATCTAGCTATAAATATGAGCAAATTCGACAGGTCACATTTTTGTATTTGGCTTTTTCCCCGTGGATCAGCTCAAATCCATGATCATCATTTCATTTCCCACTGCTGGTGTACCAGAGACGAATCGTTTAGTGTCGCTTAGCCAGCCACAGACTCACAGAGAAACTCGATGCACTTCAAAGGTGGATGAGGAACTGAGCATTTGAAGGTACCGCCAGTTTTAAAACGCTACAAGCAGCTTACCAATAATATCGTGAAGCAGTGGATTTCAGGAGAGGGTAGGATTGCAGTAAATTTCATTGTATAGTAAAGTTGGTTGAGGTTACGATGTTGTTTAATATTCCTGGTCTCGCTCACGGTACCACCTCCACTCTACTGCTGCAGGAAACGAACAGGAATCCCCAGATCGGAACCACGGCAACCTGAGCGACAGTTCCGGGTGCCTGGTTGATAAACCGGGAATTGTAGTTTTTAACCGGCGCATGGCCATGTTATTTTAACCTATAACAACGCCAAGTACCAGATACATAGCATTTGGGCACTCGTCCCCTTTGGAATCTAGTAGGAAGTGAAGTGGGACTTGTAGTTCTTTTGATATATCAGAACCCAGATGTGTTTATGGTCCCGAGGAACGATTTGGGACGAACTATAGATCCCAGAGTTCAGTGTGTGTATGTTTTGTTGTTTTGAAACGAGGAAAAATCCGGAAGATTGTGAAAAAGAGAAAATCAAGAAGCATTACAGCATGTTAGCGGGATAGCTAGTTTTTATGTGGATGCTGTATTTAGCTAACTTTGGCAAGATAGGTTAGGTAACTTGTGTGATGGACCTCTCAACTTTTCCTTTGCTGCCGAGGACAAGGTGAGTTATGTTACATCATGCAGCTACACAGCTAGCGTGATGCCAATGTGAATACGTAGCAATTCAGCCTTTCCACAGTTCGCTAGGGTGCAGCTAATTCGTTTGTCCTACTTTGTCAAAGTTTATGATGCGAATGTGAAACTTTAACGAATTGCCTAAACCAGTGGTCCGGCTGACTACATAGCAAGTTACAATAAAGCAACGGTCCATAATAGTCCAATGAAGTGACTCAGAAAGAGCAACGAGATGGCAATGAAACGCATAGCTGCGGATATGAAGTAGCTATTTACTAACGGACTAACCACATACTTTGTAACTAATGCATGAAGATGCACTAAGCGCGCTTTTACACTCAGCTAGTGTACCTATTCATAGCCACTAATTACGCTATCTGTGGGTTTCGCAGGCAACATAACATGGGTAAGTAGTAGGTGACAATTCCAAGCGCACACCCCGCAAGTATAGGCTGTAATGACTACAATAGTGGTTCTCAAACTCGGTCCTGGAGTACTACCGTTTGTGCTGATTTTCGTTCCAACCAATGTCTTGTATGATTAAGGTGTTGAAAACATAAAAACTATTTGAAATACATGCCGCTGCATTCTGTACTAGTTGAAGACCCACTCAGAAAGGTGTTGGAGCATCCAAATATTAAGGCATTGCAATAATCCAGCCTCGATGCGACATCATGATGCATGCATCAACTTTTCTGCACTCTCTAACTTCCACTCTGGAAGTGTTTTAATATGAGTGTCACATGCAAGATCCCGATTACTAGTAACATTCGATTTGATGCAATCGGGAAAGTGTCTTCATTTAATCGTAGAGCCAACCTATTCCTTATTTAATCTGGGCCCAAGACCATCATCTCTGTTTTTATCTGAAATCAAAAAGCAGGAAATGTGCTGTCATCCAATACTCCGTGAACGTACGTGTAACGTACATAGCAACGCCCGACACACAGTCCAAATACTTTGGCGTCTCTCATTAGTTTATATGACATCTCATCACTTTTTAAGGATGAGCCTAAACTAATAAAGCGTGCTGAACTGGCTCACGTTGCAGGCCATGTTCGTACTGTTTAATTCAATTTCCACGTAAGTGTGTTAAGGTCTTCATTATATTAATTCTCTTAATTGACAGAGCTTACTTTAGTAGTGAATGAAAGTTGGTGCACAGTAACGCGTTAGCTAGTAGTTCTCGAACATTATCATTATTCATACAATAAGTGGCAGTAACATCTGTTTTTGCAAACATAACTGCACAGACAGGCACTGCTTCTTCAACAATTTCTTCAATTTGGGATCTTTGGGGGAAAAAGCATGAAAACTTTCCCTGTCACTATCGTTGGTTCATAGTAGGGAGAAATACATAACAATTCAGACAGCTGTAGTCTGTGTGTCTCCAGGGATCTTCTGCTTCCAACATCGATGTAGGTACATTCATGACATGTTCTTTATATCTGAGATATAAGCCTCTAACTGAGAGTTGAAGTACTTAACCTCGTTTCATTGATATGTACAGCTGTGTGTCATCTGCATAGCAACGGACATTCACACCATGTTTACAAATAACATCACCAAGTGGTAGCAGGTAGAATGAGAATAGTAATGGTTCCAGCACTGAGCCTTGTGGAATACCATATTTGACCTGAGAGTAGTCAGAGAACTCTTGATCCAATTCCACAAATTAAAACTTGTCCGACAGGTATGATTTAAACCAGGAGAATGCCCGACCTTGCAAACCAACTGGTTTTTCTGGTCAAATGGCAACAGTAAATCAGTATCAACTTTAACAAGTGCCCTCTTAGTGCTGTGGTTTCTTCTAAAATCTGATTGTGATATTTCATAGAGATCATTTGATTTAAGGAAAGCAGTTAGTTGTTGAGCTATATATTCCTCTAAAATTGTTGACAAATCCTAATAAAATAATTAATATACTTGTTTAATTAATTATTATTTGCTTTGTATTTGTCATACGACCAGGTGTCCACACTTTGAGCATTTCACTCAGGATTCAGGATTTCAACTGTAGGTCTATTAACAAATCAATTAAAAATGTAGCCTATTAAAAAAGGAATCATTTGCCACATCACATTACAGAACATGAAAGGATTAGTTGTCTGAGAACTGACTTGACTGATTAAAAGTCCTTAAACTATATAGCATATTAATAATTTTGACCTGAATATCGGTTTCTGACATAACGTGGCATTAAGAGGTTAATGTCAAATCATCACTTGTTAGACATTAAAAGTGCCTAATTAAAATTAGTTAACACCTCATTCTACTTCAAGGAATTGTAATTATGGCTGGAACAAAAACTAGCATGTGTAACCGAGTTGGTCTGCTGCCGAGTTTCGAACCGAGAATCCCAAAGCAACAAGAGACACGATTAGCTGACCGAGCTAAAGACCCCAGTCCCTCAGCCAAGGGAACTAATCACACTCTTATTGACGTCACATTCTGTAGCGGACGATCAGGTGTTTACGCACTCATCAGAGCTTCACCGCTGCACGTGCATGGTGGTACTTCAGGACCGAGTTGAAGAACCATTGGACTAGAGCATTTTATATAGCTGCTGCTTTACTGCTTCACTTATCCTTTAAATTTCCTCTCAACTTGGAGCACACCCCCTAAGGAATGTAAAAAATGATCGATTACCAAGTTGTCTGTATTGGCCAGAATATACTGTATATTGTTGATCTGTTAAAGTTGTACTGACGTTAATGAAAAGCATGCTTGGAGACCCTTGACATAACAGAACGAGCAGTGTGCTGTTGCCTCTCTCAAGGGAAAGATCCCAGCATGTTCTATTACCTAGTAGACTTCATGGCCTGGTGAACAGGGCTGTGTTTCTGCACTCTGACCACAAGAGGTCAAGAGAACCGGGAAGATGACAGCCAATCAAGTTCTAAAGAATATGACCAACGCTCTTAAACACATGTTGCGTTCACAGCCCTGAAAGCCAAAACTAAAGCCTTGTTTATTGTTTTTGTTTGAAAAAACGTCAAACTTCATCGACTTGGCAAACCAGTTTCAATATCCAAACAACCTAAGGGTAAACATTGGTCCACAATTTGAGAAAAAAGGATTACCTCACTACTTATAAATAGAAGTATGTAACACGCCAAAGATTAACTCAGTGATTATATGCCATAAGTCAATAGAAAATCCCTCGAGTCCCTTGAGTTTGCAGCTTTGGAGTTTTGGCAGGGATATGATTCCTTAAGCCTGGCTGTCCTAGAAAACATACAGTTTTGGCAACTGTGGGGTGAACAGGTGTGTAGTGTCCCAATGTGACCGTGTTTCCTCCCCCCCTGCAGGTGTGAGAGTCTGATTGTTCCCTGGCACCCCGAGGCACAGCCAGGGCCAGGGAAGCTGGACTGAGCTGGAGGAAGCCTGCCCAAGCCACCCCCGGGCACTGTTATGGTAAGGGCCAGGAACACAGCTGAGATGTGGGCAGGTGTCATTGTGAACGGAAGACTAAAGACAGAAATGTTCTTTAGATCAAAACGCTCTTTAAATAAAACGAGAGATAGGCATTCATTTGACATATACATTGACACACGCACACCTTTGTTAAAATGCATATAGTTAAAGTTGATACAAAAATGGGAGGTGGGGTGAATAAAACTAGGGAGGGAAATTCCAGCAAATGAGAGTGGACACACCGCCCGTGAACAACCGGTGATGCTGTGAGGCAGCCCTGCTCTCAGAGCTGAACTTTAGCCTCAAAGATGAGGAAATGAAATTGTTTTAGACATGCTCAATGTCAGCAAATAATGTAGTGTTGTTTTACAACCTTGCCTCAATCAGCTATGAATGTCTATTCCCTAGTTTATCTACATTATGCTTATTAATAGAGGTCATTGGTGCCACACTCTTGGCCTGGGGCATATTTATGATAATATTGTCATTTGACACATTTGAAGTCACAACTCTGTACTCAGCAGCACTGTTTTATACAACAGTTGTAAAAATGAATGTCAATATGCTATGAATCATTATGAATCCATAATCTTGAGTATAGAAAAAATAATTATAATTATAATAATGTGGTATGGTCAGACTAATATGCTGTCACAGAGGTGTTCAATCTTGTTCTGCAGTTGTATCCTTCTTTTGGCCCAAGGCTTGAACTCCAGGACTCCTTTAGGCTTGCACCCCTTTAAAGTACTCCTGGGGGTAATTATACCCTTGATAGAAAACCCTGTGCTCATAACCAAAATCAGGCATTCAGGTAGTGTCTGGTTTATAACTTGAGTGCATGAATTGAAATCAACTCAGTGCAATTGAAATCAGCTCAGTGCCCAATTGAAATCAGCTCAGTGTCCAATTGAAATCAGCTCAGTGCAATTGAAATCAGCTCAGTGCCAAATAGAAATGGAAAGGTTTCACTTTGTGCCGTTGTCTCACATGCGTACGCCCGGTCCCCTTCAGTACAGCAGACCTGACAGACTCACTGGTCGGTGCGGTTTGTTTTGTGTGTGCGGTCGTCAGCCAGGAGCGATTTGGAGATAATCCACCTGGTGCCGTCTGTCGGAGCTGTCGCCCGGTTTGTGTTGACAGGTTTGAGATCCCCGGCAGACTCCCGCGCTCCCGCGGTCCCGTTATTCACAGCTACGCTTGACGTGACAGCTCAGGCCTCACCCTGTGATGGAAGACAGCGGCCCGACCCGGCAGCGCTGGAATGCATGCGTCCACTGAAGCTCGGTCAAATTCAATTGGCGATCGGTTAATCGGTGCGTGTGTTTTGCGCACGTGTGTCTGCGCCCGCGTGCGTAGCCGGCGTAGGCCTGCTGGGCGTTTCCAACGGCGCCCCCGCCAGCCGTTCTGCATGACAAAAGGATACGATCAGCTCGCGGAGCTCAAGACGAAAGGTCCCCAGCCGTGGGAACTAATCACACGTTTCATTCGAGCTCCACGGGGTTCAGGTCGCCATGTGTAGCGGATATTCGCATGCTCGCTCGCATCTCTGAGTCCCACTAAACGTACGCTTTTGTTCAGTTTTACTTTATCGGAAAGTCATGTTAATTCGCCCTGCAAAGTGAAGACTGCTGAGGTAGGGTGGCGTAGAATCTGCTGATTCTTAAGGTAAGGCAGGATGTGGCAGTTTCCGTCCCTAACTATCAGCCTTTTCTTTCTCTTTTTTATTTTTTCTCTCTCTCTCCTTTGCCCCAAACATTGATTTCTTGTTTGTTTTTCCATCAGATTATTTTCCATCAGCTGTGACTTACCCGGCGGGCAAATGGCTCGTTGCAGCTTAATTGGACATTTAATTAGATCACAGTTTTAGCCCAATTAGGTGTTGAGGGGTTCTGGGCTGGTGGCGGCTATGCTTCCCCCTCTGCTGATGCAGCTGTCCGGACTGTCTCATCTGTGATGTGATTGGGGGGGTCGCAGCCTGGCATCCCCTGCCCGTAGCACAGTGGACTGTGCCAGCCCTGTGTCCATGAGTAGATAGGAGCGCTCGAATATGTGATGGTAAGCTAGCACACTGAAATAACGCTTTTACATTCTACACAAATGAGTCAATTCGTCAATATTCAAGTCTTACATTTGCAGTGTTATCTGGTAACACGTTTATACTCCCAGACTTCCAACACAAGTTTGCAATATTTTGCTCCAACCACCAATAGCATTGTGCAGAATTCAAAAGGTATTGATGTGGTGTCGGGCAAGTAAGAATTGAATAAAACTTCTTGCATCCAGTGATGCAATGCCCTTGTTTAAGGTTCAGCAGTCTGAACGCTGTTAAAACCCCTCACTTATCCTACATGTGAAATATATTATATTTGATTTAATTAAATCACCAAATTCTTTGATAGACAGAGCAATGTGGTGGATCAACCTTTGTCAAAACTCAAGATTCAATTGAAATGAAGACCAAAACAAAGACAAAATCTTCACTGTCAAATCTAGATGTAAGTTCACCTTGCTGCCACAAAACATCATCGTTTATGTGTACATAGTATGCATCCATCTTCTTCAGTGAAAATATCAAAAGCTATTCCACCGGACTGCTTGGTGGCGTGCCTAGCTAAAGCACTGATTCTTAATTCGGTTATTTGTGCCATGGTCAATTTCGGACTGTGTCAATGCCAACTGTAGCCGGGAGTCCTATGGGGCGACACGTAATGGCCTATGGCAGCACTGGTCCCCACGTCATCGTGCATTGTTGTGGAATCCTCTGGTCTAATAGTCTGCTGGCTGGATGAGATGTGCAGTGTTCCTTCGCAATAGCTGCAGACTGAAGAGAAGCAGTGGGCTGGCTGCATGTGTTTCGGAGGACAAGCGCATTATTCTGCACCCTCCAAAATTGATGTTTCAGCGAAGCGTGTGCTCACTGTTGCAATTGGGAATTCCGGAGGAAAGAAAGAAAAATAGAGTCAAAGGTTGAAAAAAAAAAAACAAAAATTAAAAAAATCCCAGTGTGGTCAATGTCGCAACACCATGGCTTGTTTTCTTTTAAAAAAAGTATGAACCAGAAGCCTTGTGAATAATGGTCTGTATCCACTGTAACTAGAGAGAGAAAGATGGAAGTTCATTTCAAGGGGAAACAGTCTTGCTGCCTACTACACACCACCTCATGGGCTCCTCCGCCCGTTCACCTCATGGTGCTTTATGCGTGGTGCTATTTTTATATACCGTCTGCTCATATTTAGGGATGGGTATGAGTACTTGACAAGGACGTTACTATTTATTAAGGGGTTAAATAAAAAAAAACTTTTTTTTTTTTTAAATAAACATTAAATTCTTTAAAATAATTCAAACATTATATTTCCTAAGACAGTCTTGGGGCAGTTACCGCTATTTCAGACATCACAGGTTTCACATCAATATCAACAGGGGGACTAACAGTCAATCGCACTCACCTCTCACCTGAGCATGTGGATAGTTCTAATTAACAGTGTTCAGTTCTGGAGTTCTTTACAGTTCTTTGAGGATGTCATTAGCAGCCCTTTATGATGTCACCAGTTAGAATCAACTAGAGTGTTGCTGCATGTTCTAGAACAAACATCAGAGTGTGACAGTACTCCCTCAAAGGGTTAAGATTCATTTGCTAACAATTTTTTTACAAGAATACATTTCCTATGTACTAAAAACTGCATGTTAATGAAAATGTATTTATTTATTAATTTTATTCCTGAAAAAATGTGGTTGTCGCGCATGCTACGCGACTGTATATCCAGAGTAGTCTCTTTCATTTCATTTCATTCTTAAGCGTTGGAATTTTTTGTGGAGAACTTTGATGGGCGCTACTCTAGCATCGAGTGATGAAAGTTTAGACTCGATGGATAGTAAGACACTAACCTCGGTGTTGTCGGCAGTCAGATCTTCTGTGTCGGCGGGTGAGTTGCGGAAGCGTTTCGAATCTGCAGTTGTCATTATGCACAGTTCGTTGTAATGCTCATCGATGTATTGTTCTAAATCCTCCAGGTTGTCTTTGGGGGAGAAAACATTTAACTCTGTTTTATTTTTATTTTAGTTTGGTAGCAGTTGGCAGCTGTGATTCTAGCAGCAGGGTGCTGCCATGTTGAATTTCACCCGTGGTCTCAGGCGAGAGTCTCAGGCAGAATGCATTCCTCTGTGAGGCCTGTTTGTTGGAGAGGAGCGCTGAGCTTTGGAGCGGAGTAGCCCGGAGCCTCGGCGATGTGCTGGTATTTTAAATGTAAAATTAGGCTTTCACTGAAAAAAGATTAATCTGCATTGCTGAGAATGGAGGGGCAAATGCTGTTCTTGCCAGCGGCTGATGGAAATAGTTTGAATGTATGTAAAAAAGAAAGTTGAAAGTGAATACCTGGAAAGACAGACAATGAAAGGCATTGAGGAGGAATGCAGCGAAACCATATGTCAACCGTACGTTCCTCCTGAGGTACAAGGAAGTTTAAAAGTGTTTTAGTCTTTTAAACTTCCTTGACGATCTACTGGCAACATTTGCTGGCAGCTAGCCTGTTATGAACGTTCGCTAGTTTTCGCACAGTTGAACATTTCAGGATGACAGTGCACAGGGCATGTGTGGACTGAATGGTTTGATGAGCATGAAAACGGTGTAAACCATAGGCCATGGCCGTGTCAGTCACCAGATCTCAACCCAATTGAACACCTGTGGGAGATTCTGGAGCGGTGCCTCAGACATTGTTTTCCAACACCATCGACAAAACACCAAATGATGGAATTTCATCCCTCCGGCATGGTGTTGCATCCCTCCAGTATAGTTCCAGACACTTGTAGAATCTGTACTAAGGTGCATTGAAGCTCTTTTGGTGGTTCGTGCCCAGCGCCCTATTAAGACACTTTATGTTGGTGTTTCCTTTATTTTGGCAGTTACCTGTATTTTTTTTATTTATACGCCATTTAGCAGACGCTTTTATCCAAAGCGACTTACAGTAGTGAATGCATACATTTTCAGTATATGTGGCCCCAGTGGGAATTGAACCCACAACCTAAGCGCTGCCAACGCTGTGCTCTACCAACTGAGCCACAGACAACCATAAAACATATTTTATGTAAGAAATGATTAGTATTACTATTACGAACAACCTGGGGCGATAAAGAGTCTCCTGCAATGGGACTTTGAGCGAGGAACATATGGGCCGGCGTAAAGATGGCATTCCTGCATCTCTTTCATGTCCTGTCAAGGGCACGTCTGGTCTGTCTGAATCACCGCTCCTCTGCAGAAAGCTTTTACCCCTTTTCCCGAGGTCTTTCAGGGCAATCGGGGAGAAAAAGAACAAAGGAGGAATCTTTTCTTTGTTGTTGCTTTCAATTGAGGACTGTTTAGTTGCTGAAAATGTGGAATGTGGAATGTGTAATTCAAACTGAATCACACTATATTTTGGGGGGGTTTAATGAGAGAGGTTTTCTCATTGTATCCCAGTTGTTTAAGGGTGTGATCGATGAGGCCTGTTGTCCAGAACAGGGGTGACCAACCCTGGTCCTGGAGATTCCTTTCTTGGGTCTAAATGTGTTGCTGATTTTAGAGTGAAAACAAAAAACAGCAGATGATGTGGCTCTCCAGGACTAGGGTAGGGGACTCATGTTCAAGCGCATCACCACTAGGGTGTAATGAAGGTGGTCGCAGGGCCCTGGCTCAGGTAGGTTCTGCACCTGTGGCAGAGTGAGGGGGTCAAACTCAGGCCCCTCCCACACTGTGGACTACAGAAAGCTTTGGCAGGTCTCTCTGAGCACAACGGTTGCCTCCGCAGAATGTGAAGATGCCTGTAAGTTGAGCTTACATTTTACATTGACATTTTAGGCATTTAGCAGACGCTCTTATCCAGAGCGACTCACACAGTTTCACATTTCTTTACATACAATCCATTTATACAGCTGGATATTTACTGAAGCAATTCAGGTTAAGTACCTTGCTCAAGGGTACAACAGCAGTGCCCCCACCAGGGCCCCCAAACCAGCAACCTCTGAGTTACAAGCCCAGCTCCCTAACCATTACACTTCACTGCCGACCCAAGCGTGTTGTGTCTTGCATACAAAAGACTTTGATCATATGAAAGAGGGCAACCCGCACATGTGTTTTACTTCTGCCTCAGGTGCGTCAGACTTTCTGAAGTACCGTCATTCTGCCTTCAGTGTGGCTGCTGCCTTACTGCAGGGCTCTTCCCCGTCTCTCCCTGCACCCTGACCGCTGAGATGTGCGGAGCCTCAGTCACCATTAGCAAGCTTTTCAGGACGATTGCGTCACGCTGAAGTGGATGCACTGCTGTATTTGCACAGTGAGGAATCCACGGTGTCTAATTCCCAGGGATGCCACTCTTACCTGGAATATGTGTCAGGACATGTCAGTAAACGCAGTGACCATGTGGGTTAACCAGCTGAGGTGGTGGCCATTCTCTGCACCACACGTCGCCATGGTGATGTGTGCATTGGAGAGCGAGTGTCTGTCCTCATGTGGCCCTGATTCAGACTCAGATTCAGATTCAGATTCAGATTAATCTTGTTTGAGTGGAGTGCGAACGCATCCAGCGCTGATCCTGATCATAGTTCAGTTTCGGCATCAATCTTGATCTCTATCCCTTTGCATGCCCCCCATTTTGAATGTGGGAAACCCAATTTTACCCCAAGTCAGGTCTGCCTATTTTGTGTGTTGAATCGTCATCACAGAAGTCGGAGGGCAACTGAATGACTTCAGATAAGGGAATACTTATTTCAAATAGTTTTCGATCTAATTGTTTGAATTGTTTGAGCTGGTAAATTCTCTGATGGAGCATTCTTGCCCCATTCGTGACCTTTTGTGATGGAGCAGTTGGCACATTTTAGCCTTTAGTTTTCAGGCTTGAGCCACACACAACATTTTACATTTTACATTTTAGGCATTTAGCTCTTATCCAGAGCGACTTACACAGTTTACATTTCTTTTCATACAATCCATTTATACAGCTGGATATTTTACTGAAGCAATTCAGGTTAAGTACCTTTTGCTCAAGGGTACAACAGCAGTGCCTCCACCTGGGAATTGTACCTGCAACCTCTGAGTTACAAGCCCAGCTCCCTAACCATTACACTGCACTGCCACACAACACAAGGTCACAGCAGTTAGGGCTGGGAAGAGGCACAGGGCTGCGGTCAGGGAAGGGTTAAGCCCCTGTGCCGTGGCAACGGCTCAAATAAACGAGGAGGAGAGGGTGTCGCTCTAATAAAGAAGCTCCTGCAGGCCCCCCGGTCCTCCCCACAGGTAGGTCCCACTCCACCACCCGCCCATCCTCCCCTCATCATTTCATCAGGCAGAGCTGGGAGCATAAACAAGACTGCTGCACTCTCGGGGAAACAGGAACATTTTTACCTTTGTAAAGCTGGAACAATTCTAGCAGCAGCCAGAGTCTAACCTGCATTTATACCAGTGTATCTTTACTGTTGGGATCTCTTTGCTCGATACTGCCATTATTGCCCCTTCAGGCCCTGAGGGGAGGTTTAAAACCTGAGGTGCCTCTAGCATCCAGCTGTTAAAAATAATGACAACAGGTTGTGTATCAGTTTAAGGCACATCTGTAACGTGGTGATCCACCCTACGGACCAGATCATGTCCGTGCCGTGGAGAGTCCCTGTGAGGGGAGACACGATTGACTGTAGCGTTGCTCCATGAAGGGCAGTTTGAGTTGGCAGGATGTTACCCCACAATGAAGGATGATGCAGCAATGGGCTGAACTTGTAGCTTACGCAGTTGTGCTTTCAAAATTGTGGAGAAAAACAGGGATAAAATAAATGAATGAATGAATTCATTAATAAAAATACTTTAAATGATCACCCCAACCAACTCTGCAGTTTCTCTGTGGTGGTGTTCTGTATTCTGATTGACAGCTCTGGACCCACCTAATTACATTACCCTCCCAGGTGTGAGCTGGCACCGCCCCCCGTGGCTTCATGTGTCACCTCGCATCGTTCACACCGCGGCAGCCAGGACGCATATTGGGTGTGGCAGCCAGCCCCTATCTCCCGAATGATGGTTTAATTACCAGCTCTGCTAAGCATCAGGAGGCTCGCCCAGTGTTGAGTGAAGCTAGCCGGCTGGGGGGGGCCAAATCCCAGAGTTCACATCATTATCGAGGCTGAAATCCCTAACGTTTAGTGTTACCACACTCTGTAGTTTATTCCGGTGTCACTCATGTCTGGGAAACGGGTCCCACATGGAAGGGGCGAGTCACGGAAGCACACAGGGAACATGGTTTAATTTGACACGTTACACTCGTCTGGAAAATTATTCTGCCAAATTATATGGCAGCAATTGTGCTTCCTAGACATTACTGTGCAAAAATGCCACCTGGTGTGATGGGATGAAATAATCTTGGGTTAGATTGACCTAACCCTGTTGCATATTTACATTTATTTAAATAGATATAGAAATCCTCTGTAACACAACTGAAACTGTGTCATCATAATAAAAAAATTAAAAAAACTGTTCTATAATAAACCTTTTGTGACAGTGAAGGGTCGAAATTAATACAAGTTAATAGTGAAAGTGTTCACAAAGTGCATTAGTAGCTAAACTTGGTCCGTCAGTCCAACTCTGACTGGGAGCCCCGATTGGGGGCAGCTTTTGGCTGTCCGCCCCAGGGGGTGGGGGGAGGGAGCTCGGCACGAGCTCGCCGAGGAGCAGTAGGGCGTTCCTAAAGAGCAGGTGGGCGAGGTTCGGTCTCGGAGGAGGCGGATCCTTTCCGGCCTCGGGATATTACAGATATGCCTAGTCTCAGATTCATGAAGCGAGTGGACAGTGATCCAGGATCGTATGGATCTTAGGCGGTGTTCACGGGGACAGTAGAGTTGCGTCAGGTTGACCGAGAGGCATGCGTTGGCGTTGGCGTTGGCGGTTTCGCGGGCAGAGAGGGGCGGAGCACTTGATTGTTGACATTGATGTTTTTCTGTGAACACATATAATTAAGACAAACAGAAATACAGAACATACCGAAGGTCACGGTCATGATCGAAATCAATATTTATCTTTTTTGCTAATCTGTCATATCCTAGTGATATTCATATACGTTATCTAGCCTTGTCTTTGTCAGGTACAAAAAAACAAACTAAAAAACAAATTAACCTTTTCCTTCCCAGTGTTACAGGTATGGTATGCAGCTGCCTGCAATGATGTCTATTGCTGTATTACTGCACTGATCTCTTGCACGAACAATGATTGTTCCTTCCATGTATTTATGCACATCTTGTAAGTCGCTCTGGATAAGAGCGTCTGCTAAATGCTTAAAATGTACTTCCTTTCATACTAACCTGATAGACCGGTGCACACTCTTACAGTGTGCCAGGCGAATGCTCACTGTGAGCTGTCTTTATCATTTTTCCTGGATGTATTGAATAGGACCGGCGGACACAAACAGCTGCCATCAGTTTTACATCCTCTGCGCCCCTAGAGATGCCAATTGTCAGCCAGGTCCGATCAGACCCGTTGTGTGAACTGAGCAGGATGTGAAATCCAAAATCAGCCATTAATGGAGGCTGTGATGTTCGATTCGTTGCAGATTTTGGTGGTACAAATGAAATAATATCTGTAAGATCATGGCTTATTTCCCAGAAGTAACAGCTGTTTGTTAAGACTTTTTTTTTTATTGTCCTTGTGCTCTGTATTGATCTGTAAGGTCAGTACAACACCCCCCCCTTGACCTTGTACTTGGTTCAAATCCTGGCCAGACAAATGTTCAGTTCCTATAAATGATCCTCAGCAAAATTGCCGCTTTTCACAATTTTGCAAATGTATTTGGTTGGAGCGGGTAGCCAAATGTTGTCCATCACAGTGGCTGCCTCCCCCCCCACCATGTGGAGCTTGAGGATTGGTCTAAAACTCTTCCTGGCTTAGGCTTTCTGGTCTGTGGTGGGCCAGCCAAAACCATGCTCTTGGGAAATTCCCTCTGTCTCATGTCTGGGCTAGCAAAACTTAAAAGGCACCTAAAATGGCTGTATGAGAACATTAAGAGCCAGATAAAGTTTAGTTGGACTTACTAAGCATCTAAACCCTGGGGGGTTAATTTTCAAATACTTTATTAACCATTTCCAGAAAATTTCAATTTATTTCAAGCACCAATTAGATGCACATGTTAAATTATAACTCTAAAGTAAACCGATCCATACAGACATCCACAGAAACACGTGAATCCAGCCACAGCACAGTTAAGATCACTGGCACTCACACAAGACACACTACCGCACTCACACACACTCACACTCACACACACACGCACACACACACACACATACACATGCACGCACACACACACACACACATACACACACACTCACACTCACACACACACACACACTCACACACATACTCACACACACCACTCTCCACACACACACTCCTCTCCCTCAACTTTCGACCCGTTGGGCTTGTTCCTCATTACATGCCCCAGCGAGGGGCTGCCTCACAGGAGGCTACAGCTGCTGTGCATTGGGACGTTTCTGCTTGTCTGTCCTTTTTGTCCCCTCCCTCCCTCCCTCCCTCCTTCCTTTCTTTTTTTCTCCTCCCTTTTTAATGGCTTGGCCGTAAAAATCCTGAATCAGCCAAATTAACACCAAAAAAGAAAATCTGTAACTCCCAAACTGGGAGGGGGCTGTTTTCTCTGCCCCCCCCCCCCTCTCTCTCTCCCGGCCTCTGTGTGCACTTAGCCCTGGAGCAGCAGTGCCCCCGCCCTCTCTGCCTGGTAGAGCCTGCCCCCTCCGCTGGCATGGTCGCCCGTCTGCACCCCAATCGCGTGAATGTCTAATGCGTTCCAGAGTCCCTGCCAGGGAGGGGGGCAGAGGGGTCGGGGGGGCTGGTGTGAGGAGCCGCTCTCACGCTACCCACACACACACGCACAGCGGGGGAGTTACACAGGTGACCGAGGTCAGGGGGGGACAGGCCGTCGCGGCCGAAGTCTCGCCGAAACGGACGTCTTGCCGAAACGGACCCCCAGTCCATCCTTCTCCGGAGGATTCCGTCATCCACTCCCATCTCTTTGCTGGAAAGCTCTTTTTCCCAGGGAACATGAATGGGATGGGGGGGGGGACATTCGTTTTTAATTTGCGTTTTCATTCAGTTTTTTCTTTATTTTCCCTGCTCCCAGGGAGGAAATGAGGGCTGTGTTACACCACAGCCTGATGCGCGCCAGGCCTCTCTCACCAGCGAGCGCAAACGGAAGAATCGCTTTTAAAAAGCATTTTGAATGTACTGTCACAGGCACAAGCAATGGTACTTGCATAAAAACATAAATAATGCCTAAGTTTTAAAGTGAATAGTGGTTATTTACAATGACCTTATTAATTTTCTCCACAAAAATATTTATTTTTTTGTTTTTTTGTCTTATTCATAAGACTTGATTTTAATACACACTTATAGCCTCTTTTTAGTCCAGTTGCTCCAAACCTGGCCTCGTTACGCTGTGATCAAGTTCTCTGTGCAGGCCCCTAAACTATGAAAGCGTTTTAATATATTTTATTTTATTATTTGTATTATTCATTTTGCCTTAGGCAAAACAGGTTTGCTATTTTCCCTCTCTATGGTGCTAAGTGGTTTCCTGAAACCAGAATAACACACCATTCCAAGCAAATTACTCTTACCTTAAGTCATGTAATTATTTTTCTTCAGTAGTTTGAGGTCCTATGTTGGGTGATATTAATTATGAATTTTTTTCATTCTGTCACATTTTGGTCCAGAAAAACATGTTAATTCTTATGCATATGTATAAGTCGCTCATAGCCACATATGTATACGAATCATGCATTCTAACTGTCCCTGGGTGAGGGGGGGGGGTGCCAATTAAGCAGAAAATCAGGGAAAGCAGAA
>JAINUG010000445.1:42500-52500 GCA_029706075.1 Aldrovandia affinis | reverse complement strand
CTACAGAGCGCAGGCAGGTCTGACGATCCGTGTTCCGCTGGCCACTTTGCTGCGGTTCGCGTTTGGAAAGGCATCGTGGCCTGCCTGGCGCGGCCTGTTCCTCACGCCGCCGATGTTCGCCGTTAGCAGAACAGTGCCAG
Organism: Aldrovandia affinis; assembly: GCA_029706075.1. NCBI lineage: Eukaryota > Metazoa > Chordata > Actinopteri > Notacanthiformes > Halosauridae > Aldrovandia > Aldrovandia affinis. Next base: position 52,360 of record JAINUG010000445.1, on the reverse strand, counting down.
CCCCGCTCCACTGATCCCCGATCCCGTGACATCTGCGTGCCAAATGCGCTGCTCCAACAACTGCTGCTCATTAAGCCTCCTCATATAAACGTCTGTATTTTCCTTATTAAGGGGAACAGGGATTGCTGATTCAGTCTCCACCCTCCCCAACTTTTCCCACGGCCAAATAAATTGAGCAAATTTGGGCCCTGCAGGTGAGCGGGAGTCCTAGGCCTGTGGAGAAAGTGGGAGCACTGTGCCACCACAGCCCGCCTCACCCCCACCTAAATCAGCCTATCCATCAACGAGAAAACCCACATTTAAGTGCTGGTGAGGACAGGGCAGGCTGCAATGTGGGCCTGCACCATGGTACATTCCCACAACGGTGGGCTGCTGCCAGCTTGTGTTAAAATGCAGGATGCATCGGCAGGTTAGTGTTAAGCTTAACCTTCTGTGCACGGCTGGGGAGATATTAGCCTTTTGTTTTAAATACAAATAGATTTATATAAACAATTTGTTTTAAATACAAATAGATATATATAAACAATTAAATGGAGTTGATGCACATTCCGTCTGTGGTAGTTTATAGCTTGACCACAGACTAAAGTGGGAGAACTCAGAGCGAAAGCACGTAAACCCTGCTAGGTGTCTCTCATTGGCATGAGCCAGTCTGCTTCAGCCTCCCAGATTCACATGCTCCTGTGCTCACTGCACATCTGTTGTCTTGGGAAAAACCCAGATGAATCCATAACACAGAATTCCTGTACAGTTAACACCAGAATATTTTCATTTTCCTCGTGCAGGAAATACACAGCCAATCCCATTGTGTCATTCTTTGTATAATGTTTAGTAATAATGGAATGCACTTTGTGGTTTTCATTGTCTTGGCTCACTAATCATTTCTTTCTTGTGACTCTTTGAAGACAGTCCAATTTAGCCATAATGCACTGTTTTGAGGATGGTAGTATTGAGTGGCGTGCAAGGTTATTATAATTTCGATTTTTATATTATATATATTTTTTTTAATTATTATTATTTATTTATTTATTTATTTATTATTTTTGCTGTTTTCCCCACAATTTATCCGCACTTTTAGAATCCAATTCCCTCCTTTTTTAGTATGAGATCCCCTCACTGCGTATGAGAACCAGCTGTAGTCGCGCTGCACTGCCTGCCTCCTGAGCCAGTGCCCACCAAGGCCGAAGCCTGTCACCGACTCACGACCACTCATATATGCAGCGAGTCTTACCTTCAGCTTTTATCCCTCCCCCCAGGGGCGGACAGCCAATTGGCGCCCCCTAGTGGCACTCCCGGCCTTAGCCGAAACTGGCGCGACCAGTGTAATCAAACCCTGATCGCCGTGGCTAGCATCGAACACTCTTGCCGCTAAACCACACGGCAGGGCTCAAATACATTTTTATTTTAGTTTTTATTTTGGCAAACAATTTCTTTTTAGTTTTAGTTTCAGTATTAATATTTTATTTTCATGAAGTCATAAATGTTTTCAATCATAGTATGTTGGGTATAAGCACTCTTATAACAGTCTCTAAATACAAATGAGCTAACAGCTATATTTACAATAGTCTCTACTTGAATACAGAATACAGCTAACTTGCTATGTAATTAATCTAGCTACCTGATATTTAAAGTAAATATCAATTATGAGCTGGTCCTAAATTTGAAAATTTGGAGGAATTTCTACGATGGAATATTTTCGTTTTAATTTTGGATGTTGCTAGCTAGCTGATTCAAACTTTTTATTTTTAATTAATCTAGTTAGCTAATTTGGTTTATAGACCCGCTATTTTATGTCAATATCAATTATGAGTTCGCGCCGTCCTCCAATTAGAAAATTTGTGAGGAATTTCTACCGATAGGATATTTTCCTCCCACTTTAACTTTGGATATTGTTTCAAAGCGCAGGAGGAGGGCTGGCGATTCAAACTGTTTTTGACGCTAGTCCAAGTTTCAAGGCAAGCAACGCAAGCTAAACCAGGGATCAATTGAAACGCAATGACTTCCGGTGCATGCAACACTTGCCTGAAGCCTCATGTGAACTGAATGTACATTTACTTACTACTTTTTGTTTTGATCTTATTTCACAAACTGCTTTTTTCACTTATTTAGTTCGTTTTAGTTTCAGTGTCCATTAACGATAATAACCATGGTGGTGTGTGCATTGGTGTGGATATGGTTTGTATTGATCTGGCCCAGCAGCAGTGTTAGCATAATGGTTAAGGAACTGGGCTTGTAACTCAGAGGTTGCAGGTTTGATTCCTAGGTGGGGACACTGCTGTTGTACCCTTGAGCTAAAGGTACTTAACCTGACTTGCTTCAGTAAAATATCCAGCTGTAAAATGGCATGTATGTAAAGAAATGTAAACTGTTAAGTCGCTCTGGATAAGACCTGTAAATGACCCCTGACCCCTGAATATGATGTCACGTCCCTGCAGCAGACGGCTCTGCACTGGAGCGCGTTCTACAACCACCCCGAGCACGTGAAGCTGCTCATCAAGCACGACTCCAACATCGGCATCCCCGACCCCAGCGCCACTCACACTGTCCGCTGCATCCTGGTGAGACCTCCCCGCCCGTCTGAGCCCTGCACTGGGCCCCGCCCCGCAGCCCCGCCCCGTCTGAACCCCGCCCCGTCCTGAACCCCCGAGCCCCAGCGCCACTCAACCCCGCCCCGTCTGAACCCTGCCCGCATCCTGAGCCCCGCCCCGAGCCCCGCCCCGTGACCTGCCCCCCGCCCGTCTGAGCCCCGCCCGAACTCCCCCCGCCTGAACCCCGTGCCCCCCGCCCCGTCTGAGCCCCGCCCCGTCTGAACCCCGCCCCGTCTGAACCCCGCCCCGTCTGAGCCCCGCCCCGTCTGAACCCCGCCCCGCCCCGTCTGAGCCCCGCCCCGTCTGAGCCCCGCCCCGTCTGAACCCCGCCCCGTCTGAACCCCGAACCCCGCCCCGTCTGAACCCCGCCCCGTCTGAACCCCGCCCCGTCTGAACCCCACCATCGAACCGTCAGCCTGTGGGGCCTCCCACTCTCCAGCCCAGACACCTGGCTGGCAGTGTAGTGTAATGGTTAGGGAGCTGGGCTTGTAACTCAGAGGTTGCAGGTTCAATTCCCAGGTGGGGCACTGCTGTTGTACCCTTGAGCTAAAGGTACTTAACCTGAATTGCTTCAGTAAAAATATCCAGCTGTATAAATGGATGTAAAGAAATGTAACCTGTGTAAGTCGCTCTGTATAAGAGCGTCTACTAAATGGCTAAAATGTAAATGTAAATGTAAATGTGTATTTAACTAGCAAAGCACCACAGAACGTATCACCAAGGGGGCTGATGGGAAGTGGAGTCTGGATCTTGTCAAACGCACTACAAAATCTCTAGCTCTGGACGTCGCATCGCATTACTCTGTCTGTGAAGGGTTTTGTGGCGCCCTGCCTTTGAAGGCAGCCATCACGAGCTGGCACATCACGTTGTGCGAGCTCAGCGCTCAAGGCGCTGGGAGTGGCGTGTCTAACCTCTGGGTGTTCGTCGGCATCTTGACAGGAAGCTGCGCCGACGGAGTCCCTCCTGAACTGGCAGGACTACGAGGGCCGCACGCCGCTGCACTTCGCCGTCGCCGACGGTAACGAGGCGGTGGTGGAGGTGCTGACCTCGTACGAGGGCTGCAGCGTCACGGCCTACGACAACCTCTTCAGGACCCCGCTCCACTGGGCGGCGCTGTTGGGTGAGGACCCGGCGCTCGTGTCACTTCCTGTCTGTGGTATCCACTTCCTGTCTGTGGTATCTACTTCCTGGCGGAACCTTTTACAGTTGGTTGATTTCTGCATTCTTCCTTTGACCTCTTATTTTTTTTTTTCCATGGGTGTGTGACTGTTGTGTGTGTGTGTGTGTGTGTGTGTGTGTGTGTGTGTGTGTGTGTGTGTGTGTGTGTGTGTGTGTGTGTGTGTGTGTGTGTGTGTGTGTGTGTGTGTGTGTGTGTGTGTGTGTGTGTGTGTGTGTTTGCTTGTTGGCGCGTGCGTGTGCCAGGTCATGCCAGGATTGTCCACCTGCTCCTGGAGAGAAACACATCTGGCACCATCCCTTCAGACAGCCAGGGCGCCACCCCACTCCACTACGGAGCTCAAAGCAACTTCGCCTGTGAGTCCCGACCTTCTGTGCTGTCGCCCGCCGTTTCATGCACCCAGCCACTGTGTTCCATAGAGAAATACACACTGTGCTCAGACCGGGGTTAGCTGAACACCATATGTTAGAAATGCTGCAGGTTTACGTTTGTGTCCCCCCCTCTTATGGAGTTATTTTAATGCCAAAACTATTGCTATTGGGCCTCCCAGGTGGTCTAGCGGTTACAGCGTTTGACGCTGGTCACAATGACCGGGGTTCGATTCCACCGGCCGCGCCAGAGTCTGCTCTGGCTGGGAGTGTCACTAGGGGAGGCGATTGGCTGTCTGCCCCAGGGAGGGGGGAGGGAAGCCGACATGAGTCCGCTGCGTTATAGGAGTGGCTCTGCAGTACCGGAGTTACGGTCGACGGAGGAGATGATACTTCACCTTTGTCACTGCCGGTCACAGGGCTATGGAAGCAAAGTCACAATACGAGGGGGGGATTGACATGGAAAAATAGACGGTGTAATTGGCTACTAAATTGGGAGAAAATGGGAGCAAAAAAAAAATTGCTATTGATTTCCTGGAGTGGTATGTTTGTGTTATGTTATGTCTGTCTGTTTGACACACACAAGTGTTTGAGCGTTTGACCCCCCCCCCCCCCACAGGACACGGTGGCGGTGTTCCTGCGGCACCCCTCTGTGCAGGACGATCCCGACCTGGAGGGCAGGACCGCCTTCATGTGGGCCGCAGGCAAAGGCAGCGACGATGTCATCAGGACCATGCTGGACCTGAAGGCCGACATCGACATCAACATGGCCGACAAGTACGGGGGCACAGGTGAGCCAGTGTCACAGGTGAGCCAGGGTCACAGGTGAGACGGGGGCACAGGTGAGCCGGGGGCACAGGTGAGCCAGGGACACAGGTGAGCAAGGGGCACCGGGCGATCACCTCGGCACCAATAGTGTCGGCTTCACAACCCAGGATTACGGACTAGTTAGCAGTGTGGTGTAATGGTTAGGGAACTTGTAACTCAGAGGTTGCTGGTTAGATTCCCAGGTGAGGCACTGCCGTTGTACCGTTGAGCTAAAGGTACTTAACCTGAATTGATAAAATCAGTAAATGGATTGTATTTCAAGAAACTGCGTAAGTCGCTCTGGTTTAGAGCATCTGCTAAATAGTGGATGAATGTTGAAATGTTAATGTTGTATGCTGTGGTCTAACTAGGGGTTGGAAGACCACAGGATGTTTGACAAGTCAGAAACATTTGTGTAACAAATAATGATTCGTATCAAAGAATTTGATTTGACAGGTATAATTTCAGTACTACTGCCCACCAGCCTGGTGCCACTAGTTAACTAATCCTGCAAACATTACATTACATTACATTTACATTTTTTTAGGCATTTAGCTCCTATCCAGAGCGACTTACACAGTTTACATGTCTTTACAAACAATCCATTTATACAGCTGGATATTTTACTGAAGCAATTCAGGTTAAGTACCTTTAGCTCAAGGGTACAATGGCAGTGCTCCACCTGGGAATCGGTCCAGCAACCTCTGAGTTACAAGCCCAGCTCCCTAACCATTACACTACACATTAAATTACAATGCACTGAGCTGCCATGTATACCCATTGAAAGGGTGTCCTTTCCATATCTAGTGATCATTCTAGTAATCAAATATATTGTTTTTATTGCATTGTATGTAAGTGTCCATTCTTCCAGCATGTTCTGTGAAGCACAAGCTCCACCCACTGGCTGGGTTGCCGGGGAGACCGGCGGGGTTTCCCAGTGCTGGCAGCGTGGGCGGGTGGCGGGTAGCGTGCCAGGTGGTGACACAGGCAGTGGAGAACGCGTGTAGCTAGGTGACAAACGTCAATCCGCCCCCGGATTGGGTGGTGAAGGGCCGCAGTCGATGATGTCACAGGGCGGCCACAGGGACGTCATGGAAACCCGCCGTGCGCGGACGCAGGAGGGGGGCGGAGGCCACACCGTGCCCAGGGGCCCCGTCCTGACGCCACCACGGCTCCGTGACTCTGCGCCCAGCTCCGGGGGCGTCCGCTCTCTCTCTCTCTCTCTCTCGCGCCAGGTCGCTCCTCGGCCATCTCATTAACTGCGTCCGCGTCTGTGACCTGAGACGCCCCCTTTGAGGGGTCTCCACCGCGCGCCGTTTCCGCCACTGGGACCAGAGGAGGAGAACGTGCGATAATTACACGCTGTCTGTGCTGCTGCGGGCAGCGCCACCACACGCCAGCCCTGGCCCTTCTCAGAGCCTCCAACACAAATAACAGTGACCACAGTCCTCACAAACGTTCCGTTCTGTGCCCTCGTTTGAGCACGTAGAATTCCATGACCCGCGTGGCCCAGTGGTTACAACTTCATACGGCTGTGCATTTTGCGTTGTCAATTCCCACCAGCCGAGGTGGCTCAGAGTGCTCTCGAATTACATTTGAATATTCAGATAAAGCAGCAGTCAGAGGTGGATAAACAAATGATTTGACACAGGTCTGGGTGGCACACAGGCCAGTGAGCCCCATTGAACCCTTTAGGCTCCTCTGTGTACAAGCTGCCAGCAGCTTTGCACCTGTAATTTTCACTGAAAATAGCAAACATGTCTGAAAACCGAAGACTTGGAACCAAACGGTTTTCGGTTTGTGTTCGGTTTTGACTCGTGGCTATCGTACCCTGCCAGCCAGGGTGCTCGAATACGAATTCAAACATGAATCACGTAATTATCCAGCTGTCTGCGTGTACACTTCCACAGATGTGAGCAACACGAGTAACATGAGTAACCACGGCTGGGATCCAGTTCAACGTGGACCAGAGGCATGCAGTGGGGAGCTGCCAGTGACGGTGACACATCGCCCCCAACGCCCCGTCGACTGACCGAGGCTCGACCGTCACATTGATCTGTAGCGGTTGGGTCGCGCGTGGTGTGACCGCCCTCCACTGTCACTCACCCCAAAAGCGTGTCTCTGGACGCACGGAGGGAAGGGGCAGGGCAGGGCAGGGCAGGGGCCCGGACGGTCGGGGCAGGAGCAGCTCTGGAGCGGGCCCTTGATGCGCGGCCCCTCTGTACGCGGCCCCTGTACGAGCCCAACACAACGTGACCGCGCCTGTTTGAGATGCGAGGGAGCAGCCGCCCGGCGGGGCGAGACAGCGCCTCTGTTTGAGGAGAGATTTAGGCCCCTCGGCCAGCCCATCAATAACGGGGGGGCCTGGCAGGCAGGCAGGAGGGCGGCGACGCGGGGATGTTTTCCCTCCTGGTGGAGAGAGAGAGAGAGAGCACACTGCCCCCTGTGCCATCCATCAGTCCTCCAAAGCCCCGTCTGGCACTGCCAGCTCACTGCCGTCCTCCATCTTCTGCCCTGACTGGAGCAGGACAGACACATGCTGGACCTCCTGCTGGATCTCTCTCTCTCTCACACACACACACACTCACACACACACACTCACACACACACACACACACACACACACACACACACACACACACACACGCACACACAGGTACTCACACACACACACACACACAGCACACACACACACACACACACGCGTGCACAGACACACAAACACGCACACACGCATGCACACACACACTTAGCCAGTGGGAACCCTGGCAGTATCCTGGGTCTGGTTGTGACAGCACAGAAACACACAGACTCATCAATGAAAAGAGACGGTGTGTTTTCATCTGGCTCTGTCCCCAGGGAAACGCAAAGAAGAGAGAGAGAGAGAGAAAGAAAGGAAGGAAGAAAGGAAGTTTCTGTCATTGTTTTACACATTGTTCTCATTGAAAGATAACGCGCTCTGCCCCAAAGACACCATGAACGGAGAGAGAGTTACTGTAGCCTCTGTAGACCGTGTTCATCTCGACCGTGTCTGTCTCTGTGTGTCTGTCCAGCGCTGATCTCCACCGTGTCTGTGTCTGTGTGTCTGTCCAGCGCTGATCTCCACCGTGTCTGTGTCTGTGTGTCTGTCCAGCGCTGATCTCCACCGTGTCTGTGTCTGTGTGTCTGTCCAGCGCTGATCTCCACCGTGTCTGTGTGTCTGTCCAGCGCTGATCTCCACCATGCCTGTGTCTGTGTGTCTGTCCAGCGCTGCACGCAGCGGCCCTCTCGGGACATGTGAGTACGGTGCGTCTCCTGCTGGAGCGCGGGGCGATGGTGGACGCGCTGGACGTGATGAAGCACTCGCCCCTCTTCCGCGCCTGCGAGATGGGCCACCGCGACGTCATCCTCACGCTCATCAAAGGTGAGGAGGGGCCATGACTCCGCTCGGGGCGATGACATCATCGCCCTCGCCAAAGGTAGTTCATCAGTTTCATCATCAGAAGTGCCCAGTTCTCGAAATTTCAAGAAAGAGACTTGCATACTTACTAGATGCACCAAAAAAGTGGTTCTGTGGTTCTGTGTGTCTCAGTAGGTAGAGCGCGGTTCTGTGTGTCATTTACATTTTACATTTTAAGCATTTAGCAGACGCTCTTATCCAGAGCGACTTACAAGATGTGCATCAATACATGGTAGGAACAATCACAGTTAGCGCACGAGATCAGTGCAGGAAGACAGCAATAGACATCATTGCAGGCATCTGCGTACCATACCTGTAACACCGGGAAGGAAAAGGTATTTCACATTAATTTTTATTTTATTTTAATTTTTAATTTTTAAAAAAATAGAGTCTCAGTGTGTCTCAGTAGGTAGAGCGTGGTTCTGTGTGTCTCAGTAGGTAGAGCGTGGTTCTGTGTGTCTCAGTAGGTAGAGTGTGGTTCTGTGTGTCTCAGTAGGTAGAGTGTGGTTCTGTGTGTCTCAGTAGGTAGAGCGTGGTTCTGTGTGTCTCAGTAGGTAGAGCGTGGTTCTGTGTGTCTCAGTAGGTAGAGTGTGGTTCTGTGTGTCTCAGTAGGTAGAGCGTGGTTCTGTGTGTTTCAGTAGGTAGAGCGTGGTTCTGTGTGTCTCAGTAGGTAGAGCGTGGTTCTGTGTGGCTCAGTAGGTAGAGCATGGTTCTGTGCGTCTCAGTAGGTAGAGCGTGGTTCTGTGTGGCTCAGTAGGTAGAGCGTGGTTCTGTGTGGCTCAGTAGGTAGAGCACAGCATTGACAACGCTTAATTTGTTTCCCACTGGGACCACATATAGTGGAAAATGTATGCATTCACTACTGTGTCACTCTGGATAAAAGCTTCTGCTGAATGGCGTGTATTATGTGTGTATATATTAAAACGTGTTTCGCGCGTGTGGTTCTGTGGCCTGCAGGCGAGGCGCAGGTGGACCTGGTGGATCTGGACGGTCACACGGCGCTGCACTGGGCGGCGCTGGGCGGGAACGCGGAGGTGTGTCAGATCCTGATGGAGAACGGCATCACGCCCAACGTGCAGGACCTGGCGGGACGCACGCCGCTGCAGTGCGCCGCCTACGGGGGCTACATCACCTGCATGGCCGTCCTGATGGAGAACCAGGCCGACCCCAACTTCCAGGACAAGGAGGTAGCGCCACAAACCCGGCCCGCCACACACACACTCACACTCACACACACACACACACACACACACACACACACACACACACACACACACCTGCCTGACCCACCCTGCCACACACACACACACACACACACACACACACTCCCTGCCTGACCCACCCCTGCCACACACACACACACACACACACACACACACACACACACACACAAGGACCTCCCTGTATTTTAGCAGAGACTCATACAGTACATCATTCTGTAAGACATTGTGTCTAATCTATTTTTCTCATCCGTCTTTTTTGTG
>JAINUG010000445.1:35000-37500 GCA_029706075.1 Aldrovandia affinis | reverse complement strand
GCCAGCGACGGTGACAGGGATCGCCACCGCGGGCAGAGCAGGGGCGCGCGCGACATAATTGGAGTCATATGAGGAGTGGGAGGAGGGGGGGCGAAATCGATGCGCCGATGCCCCGCCCACCCCCAACTCCTGGCTGCATGTGTGTAGCCAATCAGGGAGAAGCAGAAGGGTGATTGATGGCTGTTAGGGGTGGGCCTTGCGCTGCCGTGTGATTGCCGTTGCTGGTGTGGGCTGAGAATCCATTTCTCTGTCTGTGTTTGTGTCGAGCTTGCTGTTGTTTAATAGGTGAGGAGAGAAAGAGAGAGGAGAGGGGGAGGGACAGGCCTGGTACTCTGTATGGACCGCCACCCTGTTCCACGCGTGGCTGTGTAATTAAAGGAACACGGATCAATAGAGGTGACATGCTCTGCGTGTGTGGCGTAGCGTTGGGATACGCGAGCCTCAGACGCACCTGAACGCACAGTGGCCTGTGTCTCTACCTCTCTATGTACCCCAGGCTGAGGAGGGTGTTTGGGGCAAAGCGGGCACTTCCATTTGGTTTTGGGTGGATCCCCCCCGAATCTCCTGAGAAGGCTTAAGGAAAGATTATGTTGCCCAGCAGCGTTTGCACTTTTATTTGTTTATTTATATTTATCTTGATAGTCACACCTTTCCCATTCGTTAAATGTGCTTAAAGCTGAAAAGCTCTGTATACTACACCTCTCCTAATTCTTTTGGTTTGTAAATAAGAATTTTTTTAAGTTGCCTGGTTAAATATTAAATAAATAAAATGGGTTTTTGTTAGTTTTTTTCAGTTAGCTGGTTAAGGATTCCTCTTAACGTTAAGAACGTTTCTGCAGTGGAACAACACATTTGTACGGGTCAGGCCCTAAGCCACGTAAGTCGCTTTCTCTATTAATACCTCACGAGCTAGCAAGACAGCCAGCTAATTCAGCTAGCTAAAGTTGATTGCGTTAGTCATGCCATAATTAATATCTGAGTTAAAATACGGTCTGTGTGTCACACCGTAGGACAGCGTACTCGCTTTACACGGGTCAGGTCACCGGGCTTTGGGTGTGGAATGATGAACGACACTCAGGCATTATAGAATCGCCTGTTTTTGGGCAGTGGCAGCAGGGCTAGTAAACTCTGCGGCTCACGCTGGTGTGCTGTGTATGGGCTGGGCTGGTGGTGCCCATGTGCTGCCCATGTGTGCCCCGTGTGGACCCCACCCTCTGTGGTCTGGCCCTCCCTCCCTCACATCAACGCCATCAGATCTGGAGGGGGGGGGGGGGTGCAAGGTAGGGCCGGGTCTTTCATTTAGAGCCAGTTTTTAAAAAAAAATTAACAAGAGGCTAAAAGTTCAGTTCTTCGTGCCACGGAGCACAGTTTCGCGAGGCTCGGCGAAGCTTAATGGTTTGCCCCAGGCGGGCGTCCCTGGCGCACAGTCTTCGGTTACTGAGAACGCTTCAGAAAATGGCTTCAGATGTTACCCAGGCTGTTTTGGGAGAAAGAGGGGATTAACCCCCTCGCCCCCCCCCCCCGGCTCCAGGTTCCACGTGCGGGGCAGGCTTAAGGAGGCGCTGTGTGGGACCGAGGATGGGGCGCAGTCTGCCAAAGCCACCTCCCTCCTGATCCAGCTGCTGTGGGACAGGCAGTCGGACCCAGGCCACGCCCCTCAGAAGACCACGCCCGAACATCGAGCTCCGCCCACCAGGGCAGGGGGAAAGAAAAGCACAGTGTTACAGAGCATCTACGGTAAGCATCGGAGGTTCCACAGTTACACCAGTGGCTCTCAAACTCCGTCCTGGGGACCCACTGGGCATTCTGGTTTTCCTTCCAACCGTAATTGCAACCTCCGATTGTAAAAAGCTGTTAATTGTTCTAAATTAGACACTTTGAGTTTCTATTAAAGATTTACTCTCTTAAGGCCATATGTCAGAAATAGCTACATGCCATGTTTTACACACATGTTTTCAGCAGCCGTAATTGAGCAAGGGATCAGTCAAGAGGCTGTAACAAAAACCAGCACACAGTGGGTCCCCAGGACAGAGTTTGGAAACCACTGAGTTACGTATTGGTTTACTGCTCATCTTCGTTAGTAAAGGATTTTATTTCTGTGGGTGCCGTGATGCACCTTTCACAGGTGATGTGCTGGGAATTTAAGGGACTCAGAAGCAATAAAGGGCATCTTTTAACCACAGAGATGAGAGGACCTTTTAAAAATAATAATAATAATAATAATGTTTTAATGCATTTATTCATTACATTATACAGGGGGGGAGTTTAAAAGCGTCAAGTATACGTTACACACAATTACACACGTTTAAAGACCCATCTCAGTTTAAAAGCTGCTTTTCGATGGGTTCCCTGACCTGGAGATATGGCATGCAGGAGAAGGAAGGGATAGAAAATAATAAATAAGGATACAAAAAGTACAGCCCCTTTCCCACATGGAATCTGCAACATTGCCAGGTTCAGTTTATCCAGGTGAGGTAGTGTTTTTCATCGTTCCCATATA
>JAINUG010000445.1:0-30000 GCA_029706075.1 Aldrovandia affinis | reverse complement strand
GTGTATATGTGTTGTGGGCTGGGTTGCAGATTGATGGGGGATGGTGGTGGTGGTGGTGGTGGTGGTTTGGTCACAGCGAGGGCAGGGGGTGGTGGTGGTTTGGTCAGTAAATGTCTCGGAGTCCCAGGTTCCCTCGGTGAGTGGACAGGGTGACGCTGTAGCAGTACAGCAGGTCTGTGAGCCACTGCTCCTGGGCCTCCCCCTGACAGTAGCGCTGCAGGGACACAAGAGGAGAACACCGTCGACACACACAAAAAAAAATTCACTAACCTTTTCCTTCCCGGTGTTACAGGTATGGTACGCAGACGCCTGCAATGATGTCTATCGCTGTATTCCTGCACTGATCTTGTGCGCTAACTATGATTGTTCCTACCATGTATTTATGCACATCTTGTAAGTCGCTCTGGATAAGAGCGTCTGCTAAATGCTTAAAATGTAAAAAATGTAAAAAATGTACACACACACACCTGGCCTTGTGGAGGTCAGCTAAACGGACACGATCAACACGCGTAGCTCATTTAATCAGGTCGTTATAAGTGCCCGGCTGGAACAAAAGACTGCAGACACTGTGGCCCGCCCGGGGTCAGGCCTGCGCTATGCCTAGACGAGGGGGTGTCCAGTCCTATCCCAGAAGGGCTGGTGTGGTTGTTCTAGCCCAGCACTAAAATACCTGATTCAAATGAACCAAGCTGTTGACTTGACGATGTGATTAGCTGAATCCACCCAAACTTGGCCATTCTCAGACCAGGTCCTAGACCAAGGTAGCTAGCCCAGAAACTAACGTCAGGGTAGATCATCACAAAAACATTTAACAGAGAGCATAATGAGAGGTGAAGTCCAGAGATTTTTTTCAAACGCGTGTGTGAGAAGCTCTGGACTCCAACTCCCATCAGCCCCTCTGACATCCTTACCGTCAGGTCCTGGATGATGTGCTGCAGAAGGGCTGCGTTGGCCAGCATGTGGTTGCGGAGCTGGCTTTGCCTCAGCAGATAGGACAGGGTCTGAGCCAGCTGGGAGAACTCCTCCTCGCACAGGTCCGACACGCGCAGCGACTGCAGTACCAGCCGCAGCAGCCGGGGGACGCCACTGAGCGCCGCCAGGCACACGTCCCTCACTGCCTCGCTGCCGGAGAATGGGAGATGGCTCTCGTCACAATCCCTCGCCAAACACAACCATCCCTTCCATAAAACGCTGCCTCGAATTGGTGTCTCGATTCACTCCCAGCCCAGAGGCCACCGCCCAGCAGCCTCTTTGCATGAAGTTCTGTGGCTGGCAGTAATGGTTAGGGAGCTGAGCTTGTAACTCAGAGGTTGCAGGTTCAATCCCCAGGTGGGGAACTGCTGTTGTACCCTTGAGCTAAAGGCACTTAACCTGAATTGCTTCAGTAAAATATCCAGCTGTATAAATGGGTTGTATGTAAAGAAATGTAAACTGTGTAGGAGTTTCGCTCTGGATAAGAGCGTCCGCTAAATGCCTTAAATGTAAATGTGTGGGAGGGGGACAGGTGCATCGCCCTTGGGACTGACAGGTGCAGCAGGGTGGGGGACAGGTGCATCATGGGAGGGGGACAGGTGCATTGTGAGAGGGGGACAGGTGCATTGTGGGAGGGGGACAGGTGCATTGTGGGAGGGGGACAGGTGCATTGTGGGAGGGGGACAGGTGCATCGTGAGAGGGGACAGGTGCATTGTGGGAGGGGGACAGGTGCATCGTGAGAGGGGACAGGTGCATCGTGGGAGGAGGGGGTAGCTACCTCTTTTCGGCGTTGTTGGGGATGCCCTGCTCCTGCTCCAGCAGGCTCAGGAGGCTGAGGCAGCAGTCGCTGAGGAAGCGCAGCAGGATCTCGTTGGGCAGGAGGGACAGGTCGAGCAGCCGGGACACCACCCTGAGCAGCGCCGCCGCCGTGCTGTCTGGCACCACCTGCAGCCCCGTCTGCCCAGAGAGAGAGGGGGGTTATACAGGCCGAAATAAAGGAGATAACAGGAGAATCCCAGGGGGAAGGGTGTCGGTACCAGCCCTGGCACTCGCGGTACTCGATGGACACTCGCGGTACTGCAACCGTTTAAAGGATCCTTCATTTACTCAAGTGTTGCCCTTATTTTGTCAGTTAGCTGTAGATGGCTCCACATTTCCCCCTCTCCTTTCTCCACATTCATGAAGGCCTGGGCTTTTTAAAACAATACCAGTTCTCCCGTTTCAAGAGTGGCTTATATCTCATTCTCTGCCTTTTATTCCTGCACCTTGGTAGAACTGTGAGCTCGTGCCAGAATATTATTAACACATCTCTGCAAAACATCAACTGGTGGTTCAGAGTCGTAGAGAGCGTGCCAGCTCCAGATGGGTTTCAGATTCACGAAGCCTTGCTTTCACCACAAATAGATAAAACATGATAAATAAATAAAACAGACAATTTTGTCTGCTTTAAAGTTGGTCATCATTTAGCACGACGGCAGCATGAGAGTGATAAGAACACAGGCCTGCCATGAGCCCACCACACAGCAGCTCATGCAAATCACTGATTATCACTGCTGGTTTCGGTTTCATAATTACATGAAAGCTCAGTAATCACGTTAACATTGATTATTAATCTAAAACATTCACACAAAATAAAAACCTGCACACCTTTTCTGTGCCATTTTGGGAGTGCCTTCCTGCTTTTTTGTTAAACACTCATAACAATGTTAAAAATGCTTTGGCACAATGTGTCTGCTTAACATGCCAATGGGCTTTGAACACCACAACACACTCACCAGGTTCTTGCAGATGGCATTCTGCAGCACGTCAAAACACTGGGACCGCGAGCCCAACGTCTCCAGGCAGTGGCACACTTCCTGTGGGGGGGGGGAGAGAGACAGAGAGAGACACAGAGAGACATAGAGAGAGAGAGACAGAGAGAGACACAGAGAGACATAGAGAGAGAGAGACAGACAGAGGGAGAGAGAGAGAGACAGAGAGACGTTGGCACTGGGCTCACACAGTTCACACAGAAATGTCACCACTGCTTTTGGGCCAAAGTAGCAATGCCTGGTTGTGCTGCTGAATCGGCTCTCCAAATCCCACCCCCATGCACGCCAGGGACATCAGATCTAAAAACACAATTGGGCGTGTTGCTATTGAATCACCGTGATTAAATACCTAAACGGCTAGTGATGTCAGAGATTTGCGAAACGGTATAAGACGATCCTACGAATATCTGATAAGACTAAAATGCACTCGATTGTGTCAGAAATGTGCACAGGGCAAATTATCGTTGGAATGTGGAGGGAGGTCAGAAAGCGTGTCTCGGTCTCGACATCAAGACATATCGGTGGGAGGAAAACTGGATTACCATAGACAGTGACTCCCAGTGTTTATAAACAAAAGACGAATCCATGGACCCCCCACCCACCCCCTCTTCAACGCTTACATTGATGGAGAATTCAGGCAACAGCCGAGCCTGTTCCACCGCTGTCCGCAGCAGGCTCGTACGCCCAGCGTAAAGGGTTAAAGCGCCGCCCCTGGGAGCGTGCGGTAATAATTGGAGCTGACACTCTGCAAATTAGGCGTGGGGCAGAGCCCCCCCTCTCTAAACTATATTTTATGAGCACAAACAATAAATAAGTCGGCGCGCGTGTGAGGTAACGAGGGGTGAAATCAAATTACAATAATGCCATTACTCTGGGATTGGATTACACAACGAGTGAAAGGACATGCGCATGTCATTCAATTTGCCTTTTATTATTAGCCATTGACAGCCATTAATCAGGGGGAACGAGATTACAGGATGATTAGAAAAGGCTCAAATTATTGTCCCCTAATTGGTAATAACAAGTTGTACCCCCCTCCCCAGCCCAGCCCAGCAGCGGCGTTGGAGGGCCTGGTGTTCCGCTGACTCTTCAGATTGAATTCAAACCCCCCGTTCAGGAGAGGAGTCTGCCAAAACGCTTCTGTTTATCCGATAGTTGTTCTTTTTGTGTTGGCGTCGCAGCGCTCGATTCTGCTCCAGCCTGGATACTTTTCACTTGCGCCACAGCGTTGGCGATGTGAGCCTTTTGTGTAGCGAGGAGTAGTGAAAATAAACAGTCCAGATTTATTTGTCCTCGTATTGTCCTAAACGCTGTCCCTCTGTTCTCATAATACCATTACTGGGCAATACCCCCCCGACAAAGTAAGCGCAAAAGCATGGGACAGTGCTCTTAGAAAACTAGGAGAGCACTTTTGCCTTGGACTGACTCTTTGTGGGGGCAACTGGTGCGACCTTCATGGGGGCCCGCGGTGAAAAATGAACTTAGATAATAATAATCATTTCTATTGCTATTATAAACAATGGTTGCTAAGCAGATGCTATGTCTATGATGTCACCGTGCTGACAGCTAGACCCCACGTAGGTTGACCCCCCCTGCACGTCATGACCTATACCATATCACTTAGAACTGAACCCCCTAAAAGATAGAATCTTTACCATATCAAACAACCCTGAGAACAGAACCCCTCTAAAGATAGAATCTTTATCATTTAGGATAGATTCAAACAACCCTGAGAGGCCAAGCAGAACCTGGTTCTGTGTGTCTCAGTTGGTAGAGCGTGGCTCAGTTGGTAGAGCATGGTTCTGTGTGGCTCAGTAGGTTGTTCTGTGGTTCAATTCGTGGCTCAGTTGGGACCACATGGTTCTGAAAATGTAGGTAGAGCATTTCTGTGTGTCTCAGTGGTAAGTGGTTCTGTGTGGCTAAAAGCATGGTTCTGTGTGGCTAAATGGCATATATTATATTGGCTCATAGGTAATCCCATCAGTAAGAGCTTTTTTTTTTGGCTCAGTAGGTAACTGCGCTGACGTTGGTCACTTGGGACCACATATACTGAAAATGGGATTCACTACTGAGGTTTTAAAAGCGTCTGCTAAATGGCATATGTTATATTATTATATTAATCCCATCATAAGAGCTTTTTTTTAAACTGCAATTTGATCACTTTCAGAGATGGGAGTGGAGGTTTTCCGTTGGGAAATCGAACCTCCAGAGCGGACGTCTGGGAGAAACTTCTGAGAGGTCGAAACGCTTTCCTTCCAACTTCTCCTTCATTAATTTGCGTTTCTATCAAACATCTTCAAATGGTGGGGAAGGGGGCCTCAAACCTGCACCTGCTGGCATTCTAACGCCGAAACAATATCGTCTCATTAGCGGAATTAGAGCCGACCGGATCCGTCCTTTAATACGTGTCCGGCGCGCGCCTCGCATCCCTCTCCTCGCCCGGCCCTGATTGACTCGGACGTGGAAATGAAAAAGTCAAAAACTTGGGGCTTTAATTGTGGCGCGGAATTAGCGCTCTTTCTTTTTACATTATCGTTTCCCCCGTTCACCTCACCTCCCCTCCCCTCCCCTCCCTCAGGGCCCCGGCTTTGTTCGCGTCTAATTTCCACGGAAAAATGTCAGGCCCAAATCATTTCCACCAGCGCTCGTTAGCATTTATCACTTTCCACAGGCGTCTCGATAACCAGCCGGCCAGTCACAGAGGGCCCCTCCGCGTTATTGGAATAAAGTACGCACTGACGCGCGCTGTGATCGCATTTAGACCCTCTACCTCGTCTCGTACTCTACAAACGTCTGCGGTCCGCGACCAGAGGGGGAACTACGCGGACGTGTGCCGTGAATATCAACTCCAGCTCAACATTTCTCTCTACATTTACATTTACATTTTAGGCATTTAGCAGACGCTCTTATCCAGAGCGACTTACACAGTTTACATTTCTTTACATACAATCGATTTATACAGCTGGATATTTTACTGAAGCAATTCAGGTTAAGTACCTTTAGCTCAAGGGTACAACAGCAGTGCCCCACCTGGGAGTTGAACCTGCAACCTCTGAGTTACAAGCCCAGCTCCCTAACCATTACACTACACTGCCAGCCTCTTTCTTCTCTTTTTCTTCCTCTGCCTGTTGGTTGCGCTTGTCCTATACGATGAATCAGAAGTTCTGGTTTTGGGAGATCCAGACACATGAGCGACAGACGCTTCCGTCAAAAGTCACATTATATCATATTATACCCATCTAGCGCCATTCAGTTTCAGACTTCTCTTCCCTTCTTCTCTTCCGTCAGCAAACATCAATGACTAGACTGTAACTTGCTGTTCCGATAGCTCTAGCCATGACCTCTATAGCCACATTAACTTTGGATAAATGCTTCTGCCAAATAGCTATAGTGTAAAATTGTAAACTGTCTAACATACATGTTTTGCCGCGAGAGGTAAAGAGCGATACCCCTTGTTGCTCCACCACTGGAAAGTTACCATTAGACCAGAGTGAGGGACAGAAATGCAGCGACACAGAGGTAGGAGAAGTTTACCCTTTTTCTTCCATGGGGGGAGGGAGGCGAGATGAGCCCCGGCGTCTCTTATTTTACAAATTAAGCACTGGGTGTAACATTCAGCACTCCACTCTCATGTGCTATCAATGGTGTTCAATTCAGCAGAACCAACGACTTCCCCTCTGGCTGAGACAGAGACTGCCCCCCAACCAGCATTGATAATTAATTATCCCCAAAAAATGCATCGATTAGGCTTCATTGCTCCTCATTAACAAGGCCAAGCCGCTCTCCCCAGCCATGTCGCAGGAGTGAGACTGGATCCTCGTGATGGGACTGATGCTCCTCCCCCACTGCGCACTCTCACACACACACACACACACACACACACACACACTGCTCACTCTCACTCACACACACACACACACACTGCTCACTCTCACTGCTCACTCTCCCACACACGGAGGGGAAGTGATTATTCCAAAACACTGTTTTAAGTGACAGAGTTGACAAAGATGAAAGAGCAGGGAAATTCAAGAGCCACAGGCACTCTCATCACATGGGCGAACTGCTGTTCAGAGTGCCACTGTGTCGTGTATGTGGCTGCGTTTCAGAGTGCCAAAACGACCTCCTGGCAGGTCAGTGGGGTCTCAACTTGCACAACTCATATTTTGTGCCCAGCACTAGCCAGCGACACCTTCAGAAATCGTGACTTCCTGCCCCGTCTCCGTTCATTGAGCTGGAAAGACTTCGCCAGAGTGTAAATCCACTACTATTACTACTACACGGGCACCACTGCTGATAATGTAAACAGGGTGTTGTTTGAACGTATAAATGTTTTCCAAAATTGATTGGATGATTTGTTTTTTTTGTTTAGTTTTTTTATTTTAAAGTTCTAGTTTCAAACTTAAATATGATTAAAAACGATGATATGGTTGCTGTTTTTAAAGACGTTCTTGTTGACGTGTAGATTCATTTGTGAGAAACCTCTCTCGCACTCTGCGCTGGAAACTGCTACGGTGTTAACAGCGGTTAAGAGATCCTTCAAGGGCTGTAACTTGTTCGCCCGATGTCTCTGTGAACACTCTGAAAGCACGAATTGTTTCTCCGCTGTTAAGTCTGTTAAAATAAGCGTTGTTGTCGCACTTTAGATATTTATGAGCCCAGGGCTCTGATTCTGAGTAAGACATTTGCCGGGGCGCAAAATCGGATTCTTGGCATTTGCTGGGGCTGTGCCCCACCTAGCCCCGACACAAATGAAGCACTGGCTACACCCCTGGCTCAGGGCGGGGCTCCGTACCTGCAACTATAGGGCCCAGCGTACACCTTTACCAGCTGAGCCACTCAGGAGCCTAATCAGGGGAAAGGGGACATTTATACGCATGGAATCAATCGCAGAAGAGGAGGGACCCGGGAGAAGCATAGGACTGGCGTGAGTGAGGGAAAAACCCAGGACTGCCCACTGAAGAATGATCAGCACATTTATCATTGAGCGTGTGCGACTGGCCCTCTGCCTAAAGGCTGAGACACACTGGGGGGGCAGTGGTGTACCCACCTCCACTATGAGCCAGTGGTGGTTGAACTGCTCCTGCTGGGTGGGGTATATGCTGAGGGGGGAGAGGGGTGAAGGGGGCAGCACCATGTCCTCCCCGGCATGCTGAAGGGCCGCCAGCTTCTCCGAGGAAAACCTGCAGACACAGAACCACAGACCGTCAGGACAACCCCTTCCACACAGAACCACAGACCAAACCCGCATCGTCAGGACAACCCCTTCCACACGGAGCCACAGACCAAACCCGCGTCGTCAGGACAACCCCTTCCACACGGAACCACAGACCAAACCCACGTCGTCAGGACAACCCCTTCCACACGGAACCACAGACCACACCCACGTCGTCAGGACAACCCCTTCCACACGGTCTTCTACCTGCTCCACACCGTCCATGTGGATGTGATTTCACGTAGAGCCTTCACCAGGCCAACATCACAGGCAATCCTAAAAGCGCACAGACGTTGCCATGGGAGCACGAGGACTCACCTGTGAGAGTGGAGAACAGGAAGCTGAAGTAGTCCACGTCGCTCACGGCCACTTCCTGTCTCCCAGCTGACCAGCTGCAGAGTGAGGATCTGAGGTGGAGACAGACAGGGAGAGACGGGGGGGTCACGGGGGCGCCTGGACGTCCACTAAACCCAACGTCCATCTGTCATTTCATTTCCACTAAACACAACGTCCATCTGTCATTTCATTTCCACTAAACCCAACGTCCATCTGTCATTTCATTTCCACTAAACCCAACGTCCATCTGTCATTTCATTTCCACTAAACCCAATGTCCATCTGTCACTTCATTTCACACCGCTCTTGTTACAAGCACAATAACATTTTCCTTGGACCCTTTTAAAATAGATGTGAAACAAAAGCCTTGAACTTATTTTTTCCCCATAGGTCTGACACGGAGAACAAGCATAACTGATTTTTCATGAAAATATCGAGGACATTGAAGGCACACGCAAGGACACCAAACTGATTTTCAATATAGAATGCAATTCAGAGCAAATGTGGGAAAAAACATCAATAGCCAAAATGGCATGTCTTCACGGAGCTGCCCTTTCACTAACAAAAACATAATGGCAGAACAGCCTGTATAGGCTCGGACAGCACAGAACTGCGCTTAATGTCAGCAAGGAAGCTGAGCAAATCAGAGACTATGAATCTATGAATCTTATAAATCTATGCATTGGTCACGCATTGAATTAGGAAGTCAAATGATTAAATTTGTTATCAAAGGAATAATGTCAACAAGGACATTTGGAGCCATGAAATTCCAATAATATTAGAAACGATTTTACTTTAAAAATGTTTAATTTCAAAGTACAGCTCAGGCGGACGTACATTTTAGTTCCCATTCTTAGACAGAAGAATGGCCTTCCGGTCGGACAGGTAGAATAGGACCCCAGAGATGAGGGAACGGCATGAGGCTGACGTAAACACGAAACATCTGAAGAGAAAAAGAGAGCACGCTAAATGGCATCTGAAGCCGCTGCCAGACCGTAAAGAGCACGCGCATGAATGAACGGCGTGCGGATTAAGTGAAAAGCGAGAGGATTGAATTCCGCCCTCCGTCTAAAGGGATGGAAGGGGCAGAGCTACGTCAGCCGGATCAATGACTGCCCCGCCCCTCCCCGCCCCGCCCCATTTTCCCATCAGCCCCGCCCTCTACTACAACAACAAGTGCTACGGTTACCGCTGCCCCTCCGCCTCCAGCCTGGGTCTCACGCACGGAGAGTCCGCCACGCTCCGCCACTGATCCGCGCTCAGATTACGGCGCGGCGGATCTATTAATGTCAAACTAAAAATACACCGCCACCCGATAGCGCCTCCCTTTCCTCCCCGGCGCAGGATCACTATCTCAAGGTGTCGTACTACGGGCGCTACACTTCGCTGTGACGTCATTTCCTCTGAATGAGAATTCTTACAGTGACACACAGGCAGACGCACACACGCACGCGCACACACGCACACACACACACGCAGCATGGTAGTAATATAGTAATATAGTAATATAGTGCCAGGGCTGGCAGTGTAGTGTAGTGTAATGGTTGGGGAGCTGGGCTTGTAACTCAGAGGTTGCAGGTTCAATACCCAGGTGGGGACACTGCTGTTGTACCCTTTAGCTAAAGGTATTTAACCTGAATTGCTTCAGTAAAATATCCAGCTGTATAAATGGATTGTATGTAAAGAAATGTAAACTGTGTAAGTCACTCTGGATAAGAGCGTCTGCTAAATGCCAAAATGTAATGTAATGTAAAGGTATATACAGTACATGACCAGTATTAGACCAGCAGAACAGCAATTAAGTAAAAAATCAGCAATGGATCCATGCAGGATATTAATTATAATCTTTGCAACTGGCTGAGCGTTATGTGAGGAAGGCCATTAAACAGGCCATTACGATTTCTCCATGCTTCCGGTTGCTTCTTTGTCATAACAGCACTGCAGCACACTGTACATCTGTTCCACTTAAAACCCAGTTTTTATTAGCAAGACACTGACGCGTACACAGCGGAGGAGTAGAGACAGAACGGCGGTTGATAAGAACCGTGTCTCCCTGACGGAGGGGAAGGAAGGGGGCGTAGACGGGCAAATGAGGTCGCCCCTTTGCTTCTCGTGACACCCGCCGGTTATCCGACGCTCACACACAACCGGGTCACAGGGCTCAGCTGAAAACGGAAGGAATTAAAATAATAATCATAATAATAATAATGTGTCCCATTTTTGTGCGTAATTGAGAGCATGGTCTGCGGGTGGATTTACAGAACGGGGTCCGGGACACATGCGGGTCGGCTGATGTCCACTAGCGTCCCGCCAGGACCCGGGTTCTCCTCGTCTGGCTCCTTCATGCTTCCAGAAAGGCCCTCCCCTCGGTTTGGATAGCGGGGCGAGACCGTGGCTAAAGGGCCATGGACCGTGGCTACCCCCCCCCCCCACATTTCGTAATCGAGCTAGCCAGCCGGAGCTCCGCACGCCTCCCTCTCGGACATGAGACGTTCCGGATGGTTCCGGGCAGCAGTGGAGAGCGCGCTCACTCGAGGGCTCAGTTTACGTGACGATGAGTGGCGCTGAAAATACTGCAGAGTGACTTTTCCCTGCAAGTTCCCTTAGTACCGGGTTGTTTTGGAGATGTCGAACGTGGGGGGGGGTGGTTGTTTCGGAGGGTGATGAAGAGGTGAGGCCACTGGAAGGAAACTTGCTCTTTGAGATGGGACCATCAAAGTGGACCGCTCTCAACCTCACTGCAACAGCGAATCTTGGAGCCTTTCTAAATGAAAGGTTTTGTTAGGAAAGAAAAATATATCGTGGCAGCCACACGGAGGCATGCCGAGGGGTGGTGATCGAGGGGCGGTACGTTGTGGCCCGCTGGCTCCACCCTCGCACCTTAACGGGAAGTCCGGAGTGGACGGAGCGCACCTGTCCTGACTTTCACCATAATGCGGAGGAAATAAAAGGTATACCCCTGCCCCAAACAAACCGCAAAGTACCGGAAAGGGAAACGCGCTGGTGAGTGGAGGAAGAGAGAAAAGCATTGAATTGGATTGACTACTTGGCTTGATTTTGGACTGTTTTGAAAACCCAGTTTGTGCACCAACTTTTGGATTGACAGAGGAACTGGATTGGCTTAATGACTTTGGGCCACGGATAAAGACCACGAGAACGGATCACGGACTGAACTTGCTGACTTTTCCCCCTACCCCTTTTTGTATTAATTCCCTAATAAAGTAAAGTATCTTCCTATTTTATCGTTGTATGGTAATTGTGTAATTGTATTATTGTTCATTGGCTGCGTTGTACCCCAACACCCCCTGATCCTGCCACAATATATATTACAGATCACCTGCCATTAAACTAAACTACTGCAGATACTTCCATGTGTGCGTGTATGCACAAACAAAAATGAAAATCTAGGATACAAAACAAACCTAGCCAGGAGACAGTCACCCAGATCAGAAGAACACAGGACTCAGTGCCATAGGTAGTGGGCATGCAGGCTGTGTGGCCCAGTCTCCGGGCATTGGAAGCTCCAACTGGGCAAACCCAGTCTGGTACATTGTTCAGATTACATTAAAATAACAAAATCGTTTTTAAGAACATAAATACATAATGACGAGAACGGGCCGTTCAGCCCATCTAGGCTCGTCGTGTCCTAATCTAAAGAGTATCCAGTAGACTTGAATAGCCCAAGTGTTTCTGCCTCTACTACCCGACCTGGCAAGCTCTTCCAGGCATTGACAACTCTCTGTGTAAAGAAAAACGTCCTAATATCTGTGCGGAATTTGCCTTAAACTAATAAGGAAGAGCAGAGGTCCAAGCACTGATCCCTGCGGGACTCCACTGCCCACAGCACCTAGGACAGATACGACCCCACCTACTGTTACCCTTTGTACTTTAGAAAAAGGAAATGAATCAGGAGTATAGGCGTGTCGGCATCTCCAAATAAAGGCAACAGGTAACAAATCTTTGTTGTTCTTTAGACTAATATAATGTGTTTTGACAGAGGCCAAATGACAAGGACAATACCGTGCCTAAAAATTTCACCCCCCTTTACAAAGCAAGGCTTCAACCAGTCCACCACACTGAACCCCATTGCTCAGGTTCTGCTCAAAGCCTTGTTCAGCCACTGGACAATGTGAAATCCGACAACAAAACAGTGTTTATTTCATCCTACTTAAATTCCCTCTACAATTAGGACGAGAGAAAAAGCAACTGGAACAAAAAAAAAAGGCACTGCAAACAGTTGTCATTCTGCTCTCTATGTAGAATGAGCTGTGAGCTCTATGGATAGAGAAGCTGTGGTAGGAGCAACACTGCACTCTAAAGGCCATGTATGGGTACTGCAGCCACGCCTCTCATTAGCAGCCCCATAGGACACCAAGGAACTCTCTCGAAACCTCCTTCAACCAGAAGCAAGTTCTTTGGAATTTGATACCCCGGCTACCACTCTATCGCTGATGTTATATTAAGTGTTGATTTGTGTCGGGACCAAAGGGACTACCCAGAAGGCCTGGGAATCTTTGCGTTGGCCACACACGCTCCCCCACACGTCAGAGGGATCGGAGAACCCGCAGCCCCCCCAGAGCCCCAGGACAGGAGACAGAGCGAGACCTCGGAGGGAGGAGGGAGGGGCATTTATACCCTACGTGCTGAAGGAGAGCATTCACACACAAAAATGACTAACTAAAGTACGCTAATGTGTTAGCTTAAAAAAAATGTCACCCTGCTTGAACTATGCATTCGATCAGTACAAACTCCCTCTGACACAGAAGTCCACACGAGCACACACACACCGTGAGCACACACACACACACACACACACACACACACACACACACACACACACACACACACCGTGAGCGCACACACACACACACACACACACACACACACAGCTACCCTCCTCCACACATTCGATCCAAAACATTCTTACACTGCAGGAGGTGCAACTACAATAGACTGGTTTGTGTCCGGTGTGCATACGGCCAACAACGCGGTAAAATCAATCGCTCAGCTGCCGTTCCGCCTGGCAGATCGATGCGGGCCCTTTCTCACCTCCACTCCACTCACAGGTAAACCGGCATTATGATGCCACCTCCCACGCAACATGAACACTCACATCCAGAACAAATAAATATATATATATTCCTATACAGGGGCCAGAATAAGACGGAAGAAAATGTAATCTCACCCCCTCCCCCTGCAATAAACACCAACGCTGAAACCTGGCAGCGCAAAGGAAGATGAGGCGGTTTAAAATACTACAAACGTCAGGGCCGGTCTAGAGTGGTCTGAACTGTTGTCCGCCGTGAGTGAGCGCTTTGTTGAGGGCCATTACGGCTCAACAAGCGCGTCCAGTCACTGCCTTAATGGGAGAAATTGGGCGACAAGGGCCCGCGTGCGGCTCCGCATTGATCCCGCTGCGCGCCCCTCGGCACGCCCTGATTGGCCCAAATTGTTTGATTCCATTAGCGGGCAAAACTTGCCGGCTCCTGTCTCCTCTCGGTAACCGGGGACGACGGGCGCTCTCCTAAACTCTCCAGACATCTGGGCGTGTGCCCTGCACAGATCAGCCGCCACAGATCAGCCACAGGGCTGCTGAGAGAGGCTTTCAAAGAGCAGCGGATTTAACCCTCGCTGCTCCTGCTTACGGCCGCTTGCTAAAGGCTCATTAATATAACAGAATCTAGGCAAGGCACTTTTATCGTTTTCACTACCACACCAACTTAAGCAGGCTTAGGAACTTGATTTTAAAAAGAATCTTACAGATGGCTTATGGATTGATTACACATGGACTGGTTTATTCAGCGTTCAACCAATTTTAAAAAATCTGATTACTTTTCCCCCCCCATTGGTTGAATTAAACTGGTTGATTAATGGGATGCAAGATTATTATTATTTTATTTTTTGTCTGGAATTTCTATGAATTTATTCATTTTTAAATATCTTCAAATTCTATTTCAAAGGGTAACTTGCTTGAAGTTGAAGTTGAAGTTGAGTGACAAAAACACCACCTATGTTTAACAATGTTGCACCAAGAGACTGATTAAAATAGCAGGGCACAGGGCTGATGGGGAAGGGGATTGGGCGCAGGGCGTGTTTGGGCCGCATTGGCAGGGCGTGGCGGGGCGTGGCGTGGCGGGTACCTGATGTGGACGAGTCGGACGAGCGAGGCGGCCAGGCTGGTGGAGACGCGCCCCGCGGTGCAGCAGCGGCTCAGGCAGGACAGCAGCTCCGGGGGCAGCAGGGGGAGGAAGTACACCAGCTCCACCAGCCGCTGCTGAGAGTCAGCGGGCAACAGCACCACACTGCCCTCCTGTGGGTCTGCAGAGACATGACAGCACCACAGTGCATGATAAGACAGACAGCCATGCGACACATGGGTTCCCAAACCTTTTCTCAAATCTCAAGACCCCCCCTAAAATGACCACCCCGTAGCTATTTGATACAGCAGTACATGGAAGCATTTCTATATTGTAATGCCATTATATCATGGACCTACACATAACATGTAACTATTTAGCACAATATAAATTTTTAGTAATTACAATGATCACAATATTACCAAGGAGGTAAACCAGACAAGCTTTATTTCATCTTAAAATACAAAGTGTGTAATTTATGAAATAATGGAATATTTTAAAAGATTTTTTGCTTAGGACCCCTTGGGACTCTTTCACAGACTCACAGGGTACCCCAGACCCCAGTGTGTGAAAGTACGAGACTGTGAAAGATTTACATTTACATTTTACATTTTAGGCATTTAGCAGACAGATAACAATACATTTGTACATTTGTAACGAACACAAACAGTGGGGTTTACCCGGCTCTGGCAAGATGTACAAACAAAAATGTTTTATAAAGTTACAAAATGGTTTCACTGATGCGAAACTGCCAGTTTTGCTTGTTTCTGTTTTAAATCACGTGCAGCAGTGATGCCAACACAACTCATTCAGAACAGGTTTACAAACAAAACCAGCGATTCCACTATCGCCCAGGTGTGTTTTTGCTTCCGTCCTCACCAAACTAGCGCCTGTGTCACTGCAAACATTTATAATATAATAACATAATATATGCCATTTAGCAGATGCCTTTATCCAAAGCGACTTACAGTAGTGAATGCATACATTTTCAGTATATGTGAATGGGGATTGAACCCACAAGCTAAGCGTTGTCAACGCTGTGCTCTACCTACTGAGACACACAGAACCACATTTCCAAGGCATCGGCAGATTGGTGATGGTAATGAGTCTGCAGCACAGGACCAATCACAGATGCAGATTCACATTTTGGGTTTAATGACAAAACTAAACACTGGAAGAGATTTTGATTTTTCTCAGAGGGGCGATTGAGGTGAAAATGTTGAAATATTTGATTGAACATAACTACAACATAACAACTAACACAACGCTTAGGTTGTGGGTTCGATTCCCATTGGGACCACATACACGGAAGCATGTATGCATTCACTACTGTAGGTCGCTTTGGATAAATGCGTCTGCTAAATGGCATATGTTAACTCAAGCTAGCTGCGATTATTACGGCATGCGTAGGAAACTGATGGGCACAGAGCTCCCCCTACTGGCAACAGGACCACATGACCACAACTCCTCCAGATGAAAAGGCCCAGTCTGTGGCAGAGAGAGAGAATTAGACACATGACCTAGGGCTACTCCTCATCCCACCCGCAGACCCCCCTCACACCCCCCTTTAACGATCACAAATAGAGACAAATTATCTGCTTACGCACTTTGCTGATGTCAGGGCCCGGCAGACAAAAGGCATCTTGTGATGCCTGAAACGCGAGCTCTCTTATATCACGGCTCTTTCCTCCTCCCCCCCCCCCCCGGTCTCTCCGTGAGGCCATCTGCTCATCGTGCGGAGCACAGCAGCGGTTGTGTAAACAGGGGACATGCGAGGTGAGGGCCAAGCAAGGGCCGTCAGCATTAACGGTCACACACTGATCCTGGAGTTTAATATGTCAGGCTCCGACTGCCCCTCCATGATAACACAACCCCCCCACCCCACCCCACACTCCCACACTCCCACACTCCTGCTTCCCCAGTTAACAACACGCTCCCACGCTATCTATCTCTCCTTCTCTCTCTCTCTCCCGGCCCTCTCCCCACTGAGCTCTCGTTCTACCGCAGCCAAGAATCAGATCTCAGGCAGGTCAGAATTCAGAGGTTTGGTGTCGGGGTTTCTCCAAGATGGGGGAGGCAGGGGGGTCCTTGATACTCTGCACTCTTCAATTGTTCGGGTGCATTCTTCAAAGACAAATGTGCCTCTTTGTCGGACCAAACACACAGTACACTATTCACACAGGCATAACCATCCCCAGGGCAGGTTAGTTCACCTGATATCCTAAGCCAGGTAAACCCCATACACCTGGGTTACATTTGTAGCAGGATAATGTTCAATGAGACAGGTACACCTATACCAACGACAAACTCAACAATCGCAACTGCTAAACTCCACTATGTGCTGCTTCATCTGACTTCAGACTGTTTATTTTAAAGAAAGGTTTGTCTGTGTGCTTGCATTTCATTTAAGAAGTTCATTATATTTGGGAGGGTTAAGTTCATCAAAACAGATGTTGGGAATCCATAGAAAGGCTCAAGTTTCTCAGAAATATGCTGGAAAAAAAATCTGTATTGTTAAGAAACCTTCCAAAATTCTAAGGAGGTGGGAAAATACTCAATACACACGATCCTGTGCTTCCTCAATGGTATAGCGTTAGAGGAAGCAGTGGAGGGCCAGAGAATAGCCACACAAACCTAAGGATGGGTTGGGTAAGGTGAAAATATAAGATCAACATTTGCTGCCCCCTAGTGGCTAAGAGCCCATGCTAAACAACCCATATTTTGCAACAGCCGTTTCCAGGATTCCTCTGCGTAAATGCAATTCAGAGCACAGCGTTACCTTTCTCATCCAGAGTAACCAGAGTAATCCTACCTCCCTGGCAACAGCCACTTGCATGTGCTGGTGGGCAATTCATTTTAGGACAAATGCATTTTTCTTTTATTTAGGAAAATCTGCTAAAAACAGAGATCATTGGACAAGAGAATTTCAGAAACGACTGGTAGTGAAATCAAATAGGACAGGAATATCTCTACATCTCTACATTCATTAAAATACAGACCTGACATTTGTAACAGAAGATATTTCAGGGATTCCTGCAGCAATATATAGTAGGAGGCCCGCCTTAGCTAAACAAATGTGAACACTTAACAAACAATTAATTGAAAATGTAAATAAGTCATGCTTTTGTCTTTGTTTCAGGCTCAAAGCAATATCACATAGCGTCATCTCTTGTTCAAAACACAGCATAACGATTATGTTTATAAAATGACTTTCCCCAAAAACCAACCAAAAAAACCAACCGTACTAACGTTACACGTACAATTACGTTGCGACCGCCATGGCAAAGCAAAACGTTACTACAGAAATCTAAATGTTAGTTTAGCGAGTAAAATTAATTTAAAATAATCGCTGGTTTATGCCAATTCAAGTCTTGACTAATTTATCAAGCTGAACTAATGTTAACTAGCGAAGTGATGACGGTTTATGAAATATACAAGCTAGGTAATAACGAACTGCTCTGAATAAGATCTTGAATAAAGAACAGCCGTGTCAAACCATGTAACAAGTGGTCGTCGGGTAAAAGCCCAATTGTAGAATTTTAAATTAGGGAGAGAGAGAGAGGCCTCCGTCTCTTCTGTCCCGTTGTCTTGCAGTCAGTTTGATACGAGGGGGTTTGCCCCGCCATACAAATTTTGAGACTGTAGTTTGTAATTTATCCCAATATAAATCTGGAGGAGGGAGAGGGAGCATTGCACTGACAACATTTACACGAGGGAGAACATTCATCTTAACTATAGACACACGAGCACGAAGAGAATGGGGGAAAGATGACCATTTGTTCAAATCAGACACTATTTTATTAAGAAAGTCCACAAAATTGTTCATCGCCATTATCTGTAGAGAAGGGAAAATGTAGATGCCCAGATACCTGAAATGTTTTACCACTGAGATAATAGGTGGGAGACTTGCCTTTCTCATCGCTTCGTTCAATAGCATGAGGACAGATTTAGAGATTGATATTGATGAGGTGCAATTACGCATGCCATCTCTGAGGTTATAATGTATACCCTTTTACCTTTATAGCTTTTATAGTTTGGCCTTCGCTGGTTTTTATGCCGCACATAATTTATGTTTTTTTAAATTGTTTTGGACTCAATAATGTGTATGCAATGTTAACGTGAAAAATAATAATAATGTGCCAAAAAAACTTCATAGCCCCTCCCACTCCTCAACAATGCCGCACCACCTCAAAATTCCTGTATATATACGCTGTACATTCTGGGAAACCCTACATATACAGCCGGTCATAAGGACAAGCGCATTATACAGAGTTGAGCCCACTCTTATAAAGTTAGAGGCCTGTTTACATGAATCCACCCTGGGGGGACTGCGAAAAAGTCTCCAAAAATTCTCAAAAGCTGAGGTGTCAGAGTCGGCTCTGGCCGGGAGTGCCACCAGGGGGCGGCGATTGGCTGTCCACCCCAGGAAGGGGGGAGGGAAGCCGACAGGATGTTCGCTGCGCATAAGAGTGGCCCTGTAGTACCGGGTTACGGTCGAAGGCCTGGTGAGTGCTGTCTCGGAGGAGGCATTACTTCGCCTTCGTCACTACTGTTCGCAGGACTACGGTAGCAAACTCACATTACTAGGGGGGGATTGACATAAAAATTGCAGGTCTAATTGGCTACTAAATTGGAAGAAATGGGAGAAAATCAGAAACAAATAAAAAATAAAAAAACAACTGAGGTGTCACCTCAAATGTGTTGGAACCCAGAGACAACTATTTACATGATCGCGTGTGCCCAGACCAAATGTGTTCCCCACGGTGGAGGTGTGTTAGCATAATGGTTAAGGAGCTGGGCTTGTAACGCAAAGGTTGTAGGTTCGATCCCAGGTGGGGGCACTGCCATTGTACCCTTGAGCTAAAGGTACTTAACCTGAATTGCTTCAGTAAAATATCCAGCTGTATAAATGGATTGTATGGAAAGAAATGTCAATTGTGTAAGTCGCTCTGGATAAGAGCATCTGCTAATATTATTATTATTTTTTATTAGGCATTTAGCAGACGCTTATACAGCTGGATATTTTTTTACTGAATCATTTCAGGTTAAGTACCTTTAGCTCAAGGGTACAACAACAGTGCCCCACCTGGGAATTGAACCTGCAACCTCTGAGTTACAAGCCCAGCTCCCTAACCACTACACTACACTGCCAGCCTGTAATGTAAGTGTGTGTAAGTGTGTGTAAATGTGTGTAAAGTGTGTAAGTGTGTGTAAATGTGTGACCCCAGAGGGTGGGTGAGCCCGTGTGTAAATGTGTAACCCCAGGGTGGGTGAGCCCATACCGTAGAGTCTGCAGGCGTGCGTCTGCAGGCTGTGCAGCAGGTCCCTGTTCTTCCACGCAGCCGCGGCCTGCACCGTCTGCAGCAGCTGCGCAGACAGGTGGGGGTTCCTGGAGCCCAGCTGCGCCAGCTGCAGGGGCAGAGCCGCCAGCCAGCGAGAGAGAACCTTACTCCTGCAGAGAAGACATTACATTACATTAGGCAGGCATTTAGTCAGAGGATCTTATCCAGTGTGAGGGTACAACGGCAGTGTCCCACCTGGGGATTGAACCTGCAACCTTAACGCTACAAGCCCGGTTCCCTAACCATTATACCACACTGCCTGCCCTGATTAGGCAATGCTGTCAAAGAGTGTGTGACAGAGAGAGGTGGTGTCCCGGAGGTGGAAGCCTGAACTAGTTGCAGCTCAGATGCTCCATGGGGCATCTGAGCTGCAATACAGGTGAGGGCCCAACACAACCAGTGTTGTGGCAGTGTAATGTAATGGTTAGGGAACTGGGCTTGTAACTCAGATTGCTGGTTCGATTCCCAGGTCGGGGCACTGCCCTTAAGCAAGGTACTTAACCTGAATTGCTTCAGTAAAATATCCAGCTGTATAAATGGATTGTATGTAAAGAAATGTAAACTGTGTAAGTCGCTCTGGATAAGAGCATCTGCTAAATGCCAAAAAAAAAAAGTTAAATGTGTGTGACAGAGCAGAGGGGTGTGTGACAGGGGATGTGGGTGTGGCAGAGGGGAGGGGTGTGGAAGAGGGGAGGGGGGTGTGGAAGAGGGGGTGTGGGTGTGAGAGGGGGGTGTGGGGGGTGAGAGAGGGGGAGAGTGTGAGCGTACCTGGCGATGTGCGGCTGGGCCTGGTGCTCCTGCAGGTAGAGGCGGCTGAAGAAGCGCAGCAGCAGCATGCGGACGGGGAGAGTGAGATTCCTCTGCTGGTACTGCACCTGGGCTGCCTGCAGGAGCTCCTCCGTCACTGCTGAGGGCAGCACACAGCCAACACAGCCAACACGGGTCAGCACACAGCAAGCATGGGTCAGCACACGGCCAACATGGGTCAGCACACACCCAACACGGGTCAGCACACACAGCAACACAATTCACAACGTAGTTGTTTGGTAGATTTCTTTTATCCAAAGTGACTTACAAGAGTGCCTCAATATGGCTAGAGATCATCGCTAGGGCTATCGAGCAGTAAACTGCAGTCTCGTATATCACTCATTACATTTACATGCTGAAAAAGACGACGCATTGGTATGGAATGGAAATGCAGGGGTCACAGCAAACGTAAGGGGTAATTCCCAAATTAGCTTGGGTATAAGTTAAACACTTAGTATTACATTTAGTCCTGTCATACATCAGATAATTATTAATATGAGCCATTTACATTTTTTACATTTTAGGCATTTATCAGACGCTCTTATCCAGAGCGGCTTACACAGTTTACATTTTACATACAATCCATTTATACAGCTGGATATTTTACTGAAGCAATTCAGGTTAAGTACCTTTAGCTCAAGGGTACAACGGCAGTGCCCCACCTGGGAATTGAACCTGCAACCTCTGAGTTACAAGCCCAGCTCCCTAAACATTACACTACACAGCCAGCCACGAACTGGCACCCATTTGCAAGCAGCCATGCCCGTTTGCAGTCAGTACCCAGGCAACCTCTTTCCACATCGTCCTCCGTCCCAGTCAGACCCTCACCTCTGCTCCTGTGCGTGAGCACCAGCCTCCACACCACCTCCAGCAGGGCAGCCAGGTGCCTGGAGCTGAGCCTCACACCGCTGGACAGCGTCTCCGTGGCGAAGCCCCGTATGGGCCCCAGCCACTCGGCGTCCTGCCCGCCCTGTGGCCTGGAGCTCAGGGACACCATCACCTGGCACAGCGTGACGTTCAGCGCCAGCGGCTCCACGCTGCCCGCGCCCCCCGCTGCCGCCTGCTGCTTGGTCCTGCACACATCACAACCGGTCCAGTTACACTCGGGCGCGGTCCAGTTAACGCTCGCGCGCGGTCCGGTTAACGCTCGCTCGTGCGCGGTTACGTTACACGTTACGTTACGTTACAGGCATTTAGCAGACGCTCTTATCCAGAGCGACTTACAGTTTACATTTCTTTACATACAATCCATTTATACAGCTGGATATTTTACTGAAGCAATTCAGGTTAAGTACCTTTAGCTCAAGGGTACAACGGCAGTGCCCCACCTGGGATTGAACCTGCAACCTCTGAGTTACAAGCCCAGTTCTCTAACCACTATGCTAACGCTCGCGCGTGGTCCAGTCATGCTCAGGAGGCCGGAGCTCTCACTCTGCAGGTGCTCACTAGTCAAGCCCGACCAGATTCTATAAACCCACCAGATAACCAGCTCTG
The DNA here is from genome assembly GCA_029706075.1 of Aldrovandia affinis. Classification (NCBI taxonomy): domain Eukaryota; kingdom Metazoa; phylum Chordata; class Actinopteri; order Notacanthiformes; family Halosauridae; genus Aldrovandia; species Aldrovandia affinis. Next base: position 7,889 of record JAINUG010000445.1, on the reverse strand, counting down.
CAATCTTAACATTGGAAGTTCTGTCTCCAAACCGTTGAGGCTGAAACATTTCCCATTTGATGAATCTTACGAATATTCATGAAGGGCCGTGGTCAAGGAAAATACTGTGGAAATTAATGTCCGTGGGCAGTCCTGTTTTTAGAAATATTCATAAACTCTGGTCGATACCTTGTTTTTATATTTTGGCATATGAGAGGAGGACAGTATTTTCTGATATTGGTTATTTGCTCATGGGTCATACAACACTACAAATTGGCCTTGATCAAAAGTTTGTGTCGGTTTCCATCTCTCTCCCCTCTCCCAAAACATCACAGGGAACTCCTTGGGCAATTAAAGACCTGCTGAGGCCTTGGTCATAAAGATGTCAAGTTTTATGGCCAAAATTTGGGATCCAGGTATAGTCTTCAAATGCCTTCCGATTGTTTGAGGCATTGTCAGTTGTAATGCTAGCCGTTTAGATAAGTCAAACGATTAGCATAATAAGAACTGAATATATAAACTAGGTGGGGCATTATACTATGGGAGATATGTTAGAATGCTCTGTCAGTTGAGGAAGCAGACTTCAGTTTGGTTGGATTTATGTCCGTATAGCTGATTATTTCTGGAAACACACAACACAACTGTGTTGGTGGCTCTTCTGAGCAGTAATGATCCAGGTCATTTCCATTGCTCCATTGCTCCATTGCTCCATTGCTCCATTGCAAATCAGTGCTCTAGATGCATCTGCAGTAGCATGCAACAGTAGACTATCAATAGACCTTTCAACTAAAGTTAAAACACTTCGGTTCCCCGATTGATGTATTACAAGCTAACGGTTGCAGTAATGTTAGCCAGTCCTTCCGGTCATTCAAAGATTCAGTTCTCACCATCAAGGTCTTGAGAATGGCGTATAATATATTATACGCTAGCTAACGTTAGTGCTATGCTGTCACTAACCGGCGATTTGAAAGACCTGGGTGCGCATCTGCCAAATTCTTGGCTAAATTCAACATGTTCCCTCCGTTTGTCTGAAAGGTTTTATGACCACATCAGACCTGCCCACAACCCCATTGGCCCCACCCTAACCTCTTCAACTCCCCCTTCTTCTTGTGTTTCGCCACCTCCAGCAGACCATAGGGGAAGTTCTTCATGAAGTGGTGCTTGAAATCATTCAGGTACGAGCTGCGGAACCAGGCGTCCTTGAATGCAAAAGGAGACAAGGGGGACAGCAGAAAACAAGTTAACATCACACAAAGAGCTATGATGTCATATGATATATGATACATCAAAATGAAATTAAAACCAGTAAACACAACATAGATATTCATACAGGTGTAAAAATATAGCCAATACAGATCATTTTCAATAAAAAACAAGTACACTCACAGTTCTTATTATAAATTATGTGTCTGCCTAATAGTTGTGAAGGTTTCGTCACAGCCGTTTATCATCTTCACGGCTAGAAGTCAACGTCAACATCCTGTTGCTGTTTACATTACATTACAGGCATTTAGCAGACGCTCTTATCCAGAGCGACTTACAGTTTACATTTCTTTACATACAATCCATTTATACAGCTGGATATTAACTGAAGCAATTCAGGTTTAGTACCTTTAGCTCAAGAGTACAACGGCAGTGTCCCACCTGGGGATTTAACCTGCAACCATAACGTTACAAGCCCAGCTCCCTAACCATTATACCACACTGCCTGCCGCTGTGCGGTCGCACTTACCAGATCGTCCTTTTGGTGGCGCTCTGGAGTCAGGCGACGCAGCAGCTGCAGGATGGTCAGGACCTGGTACATGAGGGACATGGACTCAGGGGCCAGCAGATGAGCGCTGTCCGTTTTGCCCTGTTCGCTTGTCGAGGCCTCGACCCAAACCTCCAGCAGCAAGGGCACTAATGTAGCAGCAAAGCCTCTCACGGTCTCCACCGACACCAGCCCTTCTGTAACTCCAGCCCCAGGCTCCGTTACAGGCCTACAACAAACACACAACTAATCAGTTTACATTCAGGTGCAAATGTTGATTCATTACCATCACAAATGGAAATAAGTCTCCACTAATCACTGGCAGACTATGCTCAAGACAGCCCGCTTTCTTTTCTATCTCTGGCTGCTTTTGAAAAAGGAAAACAGCTCCAAGGCCTGTAGTTAACTGGGTTAGGTCTGCAGCTGTACCTGAGCCGGAACGAGGAGGGCACGGCTGGCTGGGCCCCGGAGTTCTCGTACACCTGCACACCGCCCTTACGGAACGCATGCTCCTCCCAGGTGAGCTCCAGAGGGGTGACACAGCCACGCCCTTTCTCCTCCCCATCCAGGAAGTCCCCGAAGGTCCCTCTCTCCTCCGCTGGTCTCTCCTCCACCACCGCCTGGAGGAAGCACCCCAGCCTGAGGGCAGATTCCACACCGTCACAAACAAAATTACACTTGCTCACTAACATGTTCATTTCATCGGCATTCAACAATTTTAGCTTTGTCTGAAGAACACGGGGCCCAGACTCAACCGCCAATCACAATATAACTTGAATTTACAGAGGGAAGCACTGTAAACACTTTGCCTATAGAGTGGATGCCCAAAGGATTGTACAGATAACAAGCTGCCTGAACATAAAACATTATCACCGATTGTGCATAACGCACTATGAGGGAACACATCCCTGGTTACTAGGGACAATAATTACTCATTGTTATCATAAAGTGCACTAGAGTTGACATGTCTTGTGTTGTGTACCTCATGTTAATTACTTATCATAATTTACATTTTAGGCATTTAGCAGACCATGTGATTAAGAGGGTTACCATACACAGTTTACATTTCATAAGAACATAAGAATCCATTTATAAAGCTGGATATTTTACTGAAGCAATTCAGGTTAAGTACCTTGCTTAAGGGTACAACAGCAGTGCTCCACCTGGGAATTGAACCAGCAACCTCTGAGTTACAAGCCCAGTTCCCCTAATCATTACACTACACTGCCAGCCTACTGCCTACACTCACTATTGATGAGATGCTGCGTCGGGTACCATGTGATTAATTATTGTTACCATAAAGTGCAACAAATCCCCCTAAGATGTCGTGTTGTGTACCTCGTGAGCACCGTCAGCCTCCACTGCTGGGCTGTGACGGTGCGTCCGGGGGCGGTGGACAGGGTCCAGCTGCCTGGCTTGCGTTCCTCGACCCCCTTCCCCGCGCGCGACAGGCGGCGCTGGGAGATGAGCTCCAGGAAGTTCCGCAGGAGCACGGTGCAGCGGGCGGAGAGCAGCGCGGGGTAGTGCTCCAGCAGCACGTCGAGCACGCGCAGGGCGTCCTCCTGGATGCCCTCCACGATGTGGGTCATGGCGCAGGTGAGGTGGGCGCTGAGGAGCGGGAAGAAGGGCGCCACGCGCTCAGACGGCACGCACTGCGCCAGGAAGCGCAGCAGGCGCACGGCGGCCGCGCGGACGGTGGAGTCCTTGTCGGTGAAGACGGCCGCCACCTCGCTCAGCACGCTGGACAGGTGCTGGTCCAGCAGGTGAGGGTGGAGAGACAGGAGCTCCCGGAGCCCCACCAGTGCCCCCTGCTTCACCCCGCCGCTGTAGTGGTGCAGCTGGGACAGGAGGTCCTAAGAGAGAGACGCACGTAGGGCAGGGGTGTCAAACTCATTCCATCGAGGGCCGTTGAAGAAGTGTGTGAAATCACCTGGTTTCTGTTGCAACCAGTGCATTACACCAGGTGATTTCACCTTAGGTTCCACATTCAACTTAGTTGAAGAGAACAAGGTAAGCCCAGCAAGTTAAAATCAAGGGGTGATCGTGCCTTCGCTGTGCTTGCTCCTAGACTCTGGAATAGCCTACCCTCTTATATTAGATCCGCTGAATCAGTCTCAGCTTTTAAATCTAATCTTAAAACCCATTTGTACAGATTGGCTTTCCCCAATGTATGATTTTTTTACTTTTTATATTCGTATACTTAGTATCCATGGCCATGTTTTGCTTTTATTGTCTTTTGTCAAGCACCTTGTTCTCATAGCTGGAAAGGTGCTCTATAAATAAATGTATTATTATTATTATTATTGTCATCTGGCAACCAAACAGTGCATGTACAAGTAAAAATGTAACTTTAGTTAGCAACTCCTTTTACTAAATGTATTGAACCAAAAGCTAACCCGTTTTGGAGGTAGACTCCTTGATTCGAGCATTTATAAACTTGATATTGCATTTATTTAGTGGAAACCCTCACCACCACTGGGGCTGGAGACTTACTGATACAGCTCATTAATTAAACCTGCTGAAACATCATGTCTAACACACAGGTGTCAGACTCATTCCATCGAGGGCCGAGTGTGTGCAGGTTTTTGTTGCAGCAAGTGCAGTACACCAGGTGATTTCACTAATTAGCTCACTCCTTCAACTGAAGAAGGAAGCTAATTATTGAAATCATCTGGTGTAGTGCACTGGTTGCAACAAAAACATGCATACACTCAGCCCACGATGGAATGAGTTTGACACCCCTGGGCTCTAACATGAATAATTGATCAAAAATTTATGTGATGGTTATTTTGAGCTCAGGGCTCAGATACGGTTTGCAGAATAACTAGACATGTTAATAATGGCGTGGCCTCTGGTCCAGAATGTCTGTAACTTGGGTACCTTAATGTTGAGGTGCCGGTGAGTGGTGGGTCCTGTTCCGGTCTTCAGCTGCTCCGTGAGGTTAATGCCTTTAGTCCTAAAGTTGACGTCCGTCGCATTATCAGCCTTGGGTTTCCTTTTGCCAACCTTAAGTTTGACCTTTTGAAAATCGTCCTGCCTTTTCCTCTTCTTAGTCATATTTAGCTATCTGTGAGAGGAAACAAGGTTACCATAGCAACGATCACTGATTGACCATGGACCCGACCAGTAAACAAGAACACAACATTTAATGATGGACACATCACTCTTTACAGTTGTATACAGTTGTTTTACAGTTGTGGTTCTGTGTGGCTCAGTAGGTAGAGCATGGCGTTGGCAATGCTTAGGTTGTGGGTTCGATTCCCACTGGGACCACATATACTGAAAAATGTATACATTCACTACTGTAAGTCGCTTTGGATAAAAGCGTCTGCTAAATGGCATATATATATATATATATACACAGCAGTTTGAGTCATGTCGGGTTTACTAGATGCAACTGATGTTAAAAGGCTGAGAATTCGTTAAATACATTTCAGACAGAGAATGTTCTCTTGACCGATTGCAGTGGGGGAAAGGAGTTAAACTCAATCAAGAACGTTTATTAAGACCTTAATATTTATATTCAACTCCCCTTATCATAATTTGAGTAGAGTGCATATTAGAATCCAGATTAACCCATTTCTTTAGCTAGCTACATCATACTCAGTAAGTGGTAGGTAACGTTAGCTAGCTATCTGTGCACTATATTCAACAAGCTACGAAGACATCATTGTCTGAAGCCATCCGTCAATAATAACCCAAGGCACACAAAAAATATCAAACAAGCAGGCTAGTTAGCCAAGGCTAGCTCACTACCTAGCTATCAGCATGTACGATAACGTTAGCTATACTAAAGTTAGCATGCATGACGGTTATGCCGATCTTCAAGGTATCGTTTTCTTAATTTAAGGATCAGATACTCACGTGTATTATGTAGCAAGTTAACGTAGGTATATATCAAACGCAGGTTCCAGCTACCTACTCGTGTTTCAAACAGGGTAAGCGCTATGCTTTCCTATTCTTCTTCTGTGAGTTTGATAGCGGGGCCACTATAGCTAAAACGAGCATACCGCCACCTGCTGAGCGGGAAGTTTAGATCAGAAATACCACTCTACTTCGTAGCTAAATCGTTGACTCATTTCTGTAGCCTATCCTTTGCTATTTTTGCCATCTGTTTTCCATGTAATAGTTTACTTGCTAAGTTGTTAAATATTTAAATGTGCAGTATTGTTAAGATATCCTTATTGGTCTTATTTTCATAGATATAAAAACGTAACGTGAATGCCTCATTCACCCTGTTCAGATGCGTCTATGCGGCCGCCATAGGGCTTAAATATACTTCACTTAAGTATGGCATGCGAGCGGCATTGGTCACACTCCACTGCCTAGTTTGTGTCTGTCTGGATGTTTAAAAGCTATATCCACTACAGGGCAGATCACAGCCCAAACAAAGTTGTGTCTGGCCGGCATACGTTGACAACCTACTTCCGATTCTGCCCAACAACATAACAATAAACATGGTGACAGTGGAGGAGGATGTTTTGATGTATATCTTGAGAAGATGGCAGAAACAGCGGCAGCAAAGCCAACAACGAAGATGGTAGACCATTAGACCATTAAATGTATCCTGGCGTAATGACGGATTTTATTTTATTTAACATTTATTTACACAGTCGTAATCACTTTTCTCTTTTTAATTGGCGCGACCAAAGATCCGCGTCTAAACAAACGCATGTGTATTGAGAGATGCAGACTTCCCCAGATAAAATCTACTGTAACTCGCTTAATTCTCAACCAATTTTCGTGAAATGTGACTTTTTAACGTGAGAAATTTCTGCATAACATGCAAGTAAATTGGTTTCCTCAACGATTTTCCAAAGAACCTGGCAACCTAATAAGTTTATAAAAACCACCCTCTACTGCTTTCTTGGCAGCTTCAAACAATAAAAACATAATCAGCTCTGAGTTTTTAACAACTCATGTATAACAGTTTAAAAAGGCGTTATCCAGGCTGTCCATCACCCCCGGCTGCTCTGTCACAGCCCAGCAGTGGAGGCTGACAGTGCTCACAAGGTACACAACACAAGACATCTTATCTCTGTTGCACTTTATGGTAACAATAATTAATCACATGGTACCCAACAACATCTCTTCAATAGTGGATTTTATGATAAGTAATTAACATGAGGTACACAACACAAGACATCTTATAGGCAAGGTGTTTACAGTGCTTCCCTCTGTAAATTCAAGTTATATTGTGATTGGCGGTTGAGTCTGGGCCCCGTGTTCTTCAGACAAAGCTACAATTGTTGAATGCCGATGAAGTGAACATGTTAGTGAGCAAGTTTAATTTAGTTTGTGACGGTCTGGAATCTGCCCTCAGGCTGGGGTGCTTCCTCCAGGCGGTGGTGGAGGAGAGGCCAGCGGAGGAGAGAGGGACCTTCGGGGACTTCCTGGATGGGGAGGAGAAAGGGCGTGGCTGTGTCACCCCTCTGGAGCTCACCTGGGAGGAGCATGCGTTCCGTAAGGGCGGTGTGCAGGTGTACGAGAACTCCGGGGCCCAGCCAGCCGTGCCCTCCTCGTTCCGGCTCAGGTACAGCTGCAGACCTGACCCAGTTAACTACAGGCCTTGGAGATATTATTTTCCTTTTTCAAAAGCAGCCAGAGATAGAAAAGAAAGCGGGCTGTCTTGAGCGTACAGTCTGCCAGTGATTAGTGGAGATTTATTTCCATTTGTGATGGTAATGAATCAGCTTTAGCATCTGAATGTAAACTCAATAGTTATTGAAGACAATTGAAAAGGATTTACATTGGGGAGTATCACATGAATAATTAACAGTTCTGCTCCCTTTACATGGCTAGATCACTTCAGGTTTGGCTCTATCCATGGGTGCGTCAGTCTGCCAGTGTAGCCCAGGAAATGTATTGTCTACCTATGACAGGGTTCGCCAAATACAGTCCTGGAGGGCCACAGGGTATGCTGGGTTTTGTTTTAATCTTATCAGCAACCAATTTAAGACACAATAAACCAGGTGAGGCACCTGTAAACTGCTTTAATTGATAAATTAAGTGCTGAGTAACAAAAACCAGCAGATCCTGTGGCTCTCCAGGACCAGCTTTGGGGACCCCTGACCTTCCTGAAGATGAACCCCTATTGATGTCAATTTATAGAATATGAAAACTTCATTGTCCACATTGTGTACGTCGATCAAATATCCGA
>JAINUG010000444.1:307500-339201 GCA_029706075.1 Aldrovandia affinis | reverse complement strand
TGAGCGAACAAAGTTAGCCTGAGCACCGCTTACCACGAGAACCCCGCACGCTTCCGCCGTGCACGCGAGCTTATTCTCCTCAAAACGTGTTCAAATAAACATGGGCCTACTTGTTGAATGGACATTTCGATTGCAATTGTATGACAATAAAGGATGACAATCGCTAACGTTTGGCAGTCAAAACCGCTTTTGTGCCATATTAAATAGCAATGTATCATGTATATAATGAAGACGTGTGCAATATGTGGAAGCTTTAATTGTAATTTGGATGGAAATATACTCTTTTAACGAGAGGCAGTTTTGGTCTCTCCGAAATATTTTTTTTTGGATAATTCAGTCTGCTTGTATTTAACCGACTATGAAGCGATTTGAGCGCGTTTTCAGCAGCAGGGTCTCGAAAACATCGCAGGGGTCTTATTTTGGGGAGAAGTAGGCTTGCTCACGTGCGTCGCGAACCTGGTGAGCAGCACGTGCAAAAAAGAAAAAAAAAAAAAAAAAAAAGCAGTCGAGTGTTTTTGTTGGAGGTTTATTTCAAACGGACTTTAGCTCTGAGGAGTGGTGTGGGTGAATGATAGCACAATATACATGGCCAAACCAACACAAACGTGAGAATTTAAATGGTCTTTTTTAGGAAAACAATCTATTCAAAATGAACCTAAATGGTATGGGTCATCTTCAGTCCTCTACAGAGTTGAGGTTGTGGTTCTGCGTGGCTCAGTAAGTAGAGCACAGCATTGACAACACTAGGTTGTGGGTTCAATTCCCACTGGAACCACGCATACTGAAAAATGTATGCATTCACTACTGTAAGTCGCTTTGGATAAAAGCGTCTGCTAAATGGCATATGTTATATTATTGACTGCAACTCTTTTTTTAATGTTGTTGGTGCCCATGAATACCATAAGGAAACAATGTCTAACGTATTAAACCATGAGTATTTCTGGAAAATTTCCTGGATTATGATGTACATGTGTGAAGAAGAGATTGCATAGGTTTTACATTTGTCAGGGTTGGTCATGCAGGTTACGTGGTTACGTTTCCTGTAAAGTTTTCACTATGGTAGTTTATTTTTCGTCATAAAAAACGAATAATTATAATTCTCACTCGGGAAATAAATGCGAGCTTTTTTTGTTTATGTACTGAGCAGAATGGTGTCAAAGTTAATTGTCTTTGGGGAAACCCGTTCATATTCTGCATGGCAGAAGCTGGTGTTTGCGTGTTCTGTGTTTTGAGGTGAATATATTGCACGGAAACAGGGGTACTGTCTCAGCGCCCTGAGCGTGAAAGTTGTACGGTCACTGAGACTTGTGTCATACACACAAACACACACACAGACACACACACACGTACATGTCGGTTTTCCTTGTTGCTTGGCTCTCGCCCGATCAGTCAAGGCTGTTGATTGCTGTCTCACGCGGTTTCGTGGGTCTAAACTGGGTTTTTAAGGTGAAGGGTCTCTGAGGCCCTCTGGGACCAGGGTTGGTCACCCCCTCTGTTGAGCTCTGGGCAGTCACACCTTGTCCTGCCCGTTACCACGGTTACCGGGGGTATGCAAGGCCTGTCTCGTCCAGACGGCCCTTCTACACCCGTTAGGCAACGCTGAGGGTGATGGGGACAGTGGGGCGACTCCATGCTGTCAATCACTGACTGGTATTAACCAATCAAAAGACTTTGCTCTCCACTGACTTCACTCTCCACTGCCAGAACAGGGTTCTGTGCGGCTCAGTAGGTAGAGCATGGCACTAACAATGCTTAGGTTGTGGGTTCAATTCCCACTGGGACCACATATACAGAAAAATGTATGCATTCATTACTGTAAGTTGCTTTGGATAAAAGTGTCTGCTAGATATATATATATATCATACTTATGATTGGTTCAAAATCAGCGAGTCATTGACCTCCCCCGTGGTCCAGTGGTTGCAACGTTCAACACGGAGACCAGGGTTCGATTCCCCGTCTCGCCAGAGTTGGCTCTGGCCGGGAGTGCCATCGGGGTGGCAATTGGCTGTCCACCCCAGGGAGGGGGGAGGGAAGCTGACACACACACAGTTAGCTGCGCACAGGAGTGGTTCTGGGGTACCGGAATTACAGTCGACGGCACAACGAGTGTTGTCTCGGAGGAGGCAGCGCTTCGCCCTTGTCACTGCCGGTCACAGGACTACGGCAGCGAACTATGAGGGGTAAGGGGGATTGAACGAAGCACACAGGTAATTGGCTACCAAATTTGGAGAAAACGGTAAAATCACCAAAAAAATCAGAGCGTCGTTGATGGTTCTTGACAGCTCCACCCATTTTGGGCTCCATGAAGCTGCTCTCTCCCCGTGCTGCGCTGGGGCCCTTGCTGACCCACAGTGTTGGCTGATCAGGACACTGAGGAGCGTTGGTCTGATTGGGGGAGGGCGGGGGCAGCTCGGTTCACTTCTTCGTTTTTTTCACTTCCTTTGTTGGCGAGGTGACTGTCCGCTGTGTTTTCTGCCGATTCATCATGTTCAATCTCAGCACGTACCGTCGCTTCTCTGAAAGGCTTTGGCTCAGGGCTGGCCGCGGGTCCTACTGAACAGGGCAGAACGTCACAGGGCGTACCCAGCAAACTGCACAGTTCACTGTCGTCTCGGGGAACTTTGCCCTGGAGGTGTGCGGGAACGTGAAAGAGATTAAATGTTTTGCACTTTCCTGTCCTCCAAACCTTGGCCGGTCAAGCGCCTTTCCAGATGCCTGTAAATCAACACCTGATTGACACCTGAGTTCCCATCCAATCAGTGACTCCAACCCAGTAATTAAGACCTGATTTGTAACGCAGACCATTTAACCAATCGATCTCCAATGGGCACCATTGCTCTGAGTCATAGGGCCTGACACACACACACACACACCGAATTAATGTAGTGCATTGCACAGCTACACAGGTGATTGTACTGTGTGTGTGTGTCTCTGTCTGTGTCTGTGTGTTTGTGTGTGTGTCTCTGTCTCTGTGTATGTGTCTGTGTGCGTGTGTGTGTCTGTGTGTGTGTATGTGTGTGTGTGTGTGTGTTTGTGTGTGTGTCTCTGTCTCTGTGTATGTGTCTGTGTGCGTGTGTGTGTCTGTGTGTGTGTATGTGTGTGTGTGTGTGTGTCTCTGTGTGTGTCTCTGTGTGTGTGTGTCTCTGTGTGTCTCTGTCTTGTCTTGTGCGTGTGTGTGTGTGTGTGTGTGTGTCTCTGTGTGTGTGTGTGTGTGTGTGTCTCTGTCTCTGTGTGTCTGTGTGTGTGTGTCTGTCTCTGTCTCTGTGTCTGTGTCTGTGTCTGTGTCTGTGTGTCTGTGTGTGTGTGTGTGTGTGTGTGTGTGTGTGTGTCTCTGTCTCTGTGTGTGTGTGTTTGTGTGTCTGTGTGTGTGTGTTTGTGTGTGAGATGATTGAGGCTGAACCTGTGAGCAGAGCCCAGCACGAGCCCTGCCTCTAAAGCAGGTGTGAGGTGGAGATAATGCACTCTGCTTAAAGCCGGCTAATTATACACCTCCACTGTCCTTTTGCCACGTTTTTCTAAAATATATATATTTGTGTTTTATTATTGTTCTGGCAACGGCCTGTGGCCTGTGTGGCGTGTGCGTGAAGTCCACAGTGAGGCACGGGTTTGACTGTCTGTGTTGCAGAGATGGAGATCAGAAAGGGCAAAGAAGGACGAAAGCCCAACGAAAAGAATCTGGCACCGTGGGGAGACTCAACACTCAACTTATGCTTTTCCTTTTCTGTGTGTGAGTGTGTGTGTGCGTGTGCGTGTGCGACACCCACCCCCCGTTGTCCCCCTTCACAGTGGGAGCGGTTAATATGGGTTATTCTGACCAGCTAGCTTGAATGTTGAATCCTATCTTTGATAAAGAGATGAAGGCTTTAACCATGGCTTCTACTCAAGAGCAAAACAAAAGAGACTCTGTGTGGCTGGGATATTATGCAAGAGGGTTGTTTTTTGTTTTTTTTGGAAATGTTGAAGGAGTAAGCTTAAGTAATTAAGTTGTGATGCAACGCAGGGTTATCTTGCGCTCCTGACGTTGTCCCTGTTCTGATGTTCGGCTGGCCTTCAGCGCTTCCAGGTGACTCGGGGGGGGAAGTGATTCCGGGAACGTTGTTCCTGGTTCTGGAATGCCGTAGTCCAGGTTCTTGGACCAAACCACAAGTGAAGGAATTGTAAGGTTTCTGGGGCCTTGAGAATTCGGAATGTCCGTTTTAAAGAGAACCCAGAGGGAGTCTGCTGGCTTCAGGTAATAATGAAATAATCGGGTCGGGTGTTAATCCACGGGCAAGAACATCGTGGAACTCAAAAGGTTGAAAAGGTGTCATCAGACCGAATTCCAGGGGGACCACCTCGTCCTCCGTCGTTGTTTTGTCTCGCAGTCCGCCATCACAGCGCCTCGGTTAACCCCCCTCCATTCCTGTCCTCTCACGAGGAGTTATTAAAGCATAGATTGGAATGAGAATTTGTGAATGGTCTCCAGAGTTTTTATTTTTATTATTTTTCAAAGATTGAGTGCGTTTAGGCCCCAGGACAAGGTGTCCGGTGTGCTCACGCCCGAGGGTGAGGGTGAGGGTGAGGGTGAGGATGGGGTGGGGGGGTGCGTGGACGTGTGGTGTGAGCCGAGGGCGTAGAAGGAGAAGAGGATGGCTAGATTGTCCTCAGCAACATCAAGCTTCATGCTTTGACTTGAACTTTTCATAACAAATATATATATTTTTTTTGTGAACCTACTTTTTTTTTTTTTTTTTAATAGACCTAAATTTGCTTTTTAAAGGGGAATGCTCCCAGATTTTGATACTTTCGGTAATCTTCTATATGTTTTTCTTACGTCAAAAAAATGTGGTTAGGTTTTTTCTCACAGCTGCTCCAGCAGCAAACTGCAATGTAGCACCAGATACTGCTGATGCAGTTCAGAGCAGGAAGTCCTGCCTGCTCCTATGTGAATGTATGGGCTATTCTCACTTCCCTGAGAATTGTTGCAATATGTTGTAAACGTAACAGAATTGACACCTTGATGGTCTGTATTTTCTGAAACATATCGGTTGTGAATCAGGAAATTTATACATTGTCCATGAAAATACTATAAATGTTTCAGAAATCATGTTAGTTTCAGACAGCCGTAGCAAGCAGAGGAAGTCTCTACAGTGCGCATGTGTGTGGAAATCCCAGGAGGACAGGGCTTGTATTCCAATGCGTCACAAAAAAGTTTGTCGTGACAAAAAAATGGTCATAATGACTGTGTCATCCCTTTTCTACTGTACCCGGGGTGATGTCTCCCACCACTACATTTCAATAAGGTGATGCGTGAAATATGAGCCCTGAGCTTCTGGGATTCCCCTCGAGAGTAACATAACATAACATAACATAATATATGCCATTTAGCAGACGCTTTTATCCAAAGCGACTTACAGTAGTGAATGCATACATTTTTCAGTATATGTGGTCCCAGTGGGATTCAAACCCACAACCTAAGCGTTGTTAGCGCTGTGCTCCACCTACTGAGCCACACAGAACCACAGTATGCACATGCACACTGTTTAGACTTCCTGACCACATTTGTTTTGAGGTAAGGAAAAACATGACAAATGATCAAAATCTAGGAGCGTTGTCTTTTATGCCCTGAAGGAAAGCGGTGCTACTCAAAGTTGAGGCCGAAGGCTGCAAAGTCTGAGTTCAATTCTTTGCTAAGAGAAGGTTAAGTATCGTTTGCAGACCCTCCTTACCAGAAATGGGACCAGAAAACCTCTCCCTGGTATGGGAACTGGGCCTGCCTCGCAAGACGCACGCTCAGTGTGTGCTGGTGGTGTGAATATCATTGGCCAATGAGTGGCACGAATATTGGCTAGTCCAATTGCACTGGCCAATGAGTGGCTGGGGGTGGAGTTATGTGGCACTGCACTGAGATGGTGGGCTGGTTTGGAGATTTAGCCATCAACCTATCATACACAGTACATTTAAAAAATAAAATAAAACTATAAATCACCAGTCGGTCACTGAGAGTAGTTGGTGTCTGGTCTGACACACGGCACAAGTTTGGCAACCTTTAGCCACCGCCTGGGGTTTGCGACTCTATTATTACCAGAAGTGTGTCACCAAAAATTGCTGTTCTTACTTTCCAGACCTCATCAGATGGTTTTTAAACGTACGGGCCATACATAATTCCAGCAACAAACAAACAAAATCACTTCCCTTTTCCGCCGAGCTGTTCCTGTCCGCTCTCTGCGTTCTGCGTTTGTTTGTTGTGTGTCGGTCCCTGTGCATAGATCAAATAAACGCTGGCGGTCTCTCTGCAGCTCGATCAGCTCCTCGTCCTCCTCACCCTGTTCTGTTGCCTCTATCGCCACCGCGTCTTTCTCCATGGACCTCCGGACGCTCCTCGCTCCTCTCCTCCTGGTTCTACAGGAAACGGCTGTAGGACACCTAACGTCAGTTACCCAGTAATGAGCAAATGTGCCGGCACAACTCTAAGACAATCGTTTTTTCTTTTTAGATTTCCCCCCCCCCATTTTACTCCCAGTTTGCTCTTAAGCCACGCTCACTGCAGCCTCTGCTATCAATTCGAGAAAGCGCAGACAAGCACACACTCCCCTACTCCCATCCACACACTAGAACAGTGCCTTAACAGGATGCAGACCGTGGGGCTCATCCACACACTAGAACAGTGCCTTAACAGGATGCAGACCGTGGGGCTCATCCACACACTAGAACAGTGCCTTAACAGGATGCAGATCGTTGGGCCCATCCACACACTAGAACAGTGCCTTAACAGGATGCAGACCGTGGGGCTCATCCACACACTAGAACAGTGTCTTAACAGGATGCAGACCGTGGGGCTCATCCACACACTAGAACAGTGCCTTAACAGGATGCAGACCATGGGGCTCATCCACACACTAGAACAGTGTCTTAACATGATGCAGACCGTGGGGCTCGTCCACACACTAGAACGGTGTCTTAACAGGATGCAGACCGTGGGGCTCATCCACACACTAGAACAGTGTCTTAACAGGATGCTTATCCACACACTAGAACAGTGTCTTAACAGGATGCAGACCGTGGGGCTCATCCACACACTGGAACAGTGTCTTAACAGGATACAGACCGTGGGGCTCATCCACACACTAGAACAGTGCCTTAACAGGATGCAGGCCGTGGGGCTCATCCACACACTAGAACAGTGTCTTATAACAGGATGCAGACCATGGGGCTCATCCACACACTAGAACAGTGCCTTAACAGGATGCAGACCGTGGGGCTCATCCACACACTAGAACAGTGTCTTAACAGGATGCAGACCATGGGGCTTATGCACACACTAGAACAGTGTCTTAACAGGGTGCAGACCATAGGGCTCATCCACACACTAGAACAGTGTCTTAACAGGATGCAGACCGTGGGGCTCATCCACACTCTAGAACAGTGTCTTAACAGGATGCAGACCGTGGGGCTCATCCACACACTAGAACAGTGTCTTAACAGGATGCAGACCATGGGGCTCATCCACACACTAGAACAGTGTCTTAACAGGATGCAGACCGTGGGGCTCATCCACACACTAGAACAGTGTCTTAACAGGATACAGACCGTGGGGCTCATCCACACACTAGAACAGTGTCTTAACAGGATGCAGACCATGGGGCTCATCCACACACTAGAACAGTGTCTTAACAGGATGCAGACCGTGGGGCTCATCCACACACTAGAACAGTGTCTTAACAGGATGCAGACCGTGGGGCTCATCCACACACTAGAACAGTGTCTTAACAGGATGCAGACCGTGGGGCTCATCCACACACTAGAACAGTGCCTTAACAGCATGCAGACCGTGGGGCTCATCCACACACTAGAACAGTGTCTTAACAGGGTGCAGACCGTGGGGCCCATCCACACACTAGAACAGTGCCTTAACAGCATGCAGACCGTGGGGCTCATCCACACACTAGAACAGTGCCTTAACAGGATGCAGACCGTGGGGCTCATACACACACTAGAACAGTGCATTAACAGGATGCAGATCTTTGGGCCCATCCACACACTAGAACAGTGCCTTAACAGGATGCAGACCGTGGGGCTCATCCACACACTAGAACAGTGTCTTAACAGGATGCAGACCGTGGGGCTCACCCACACACTAGAACAGTGCCTTAACAGGATGCAGACCATGGGGCTCATCCACACACTAGAACAGTGCCTTAACAGGATGCAGACCGTGGGGCTCATCCACACACTAGAACAATGTCTTAACAGGATGCAGACTCTGGTGCCCATCCACACACTAGAACAGTGCCTTAACAGGATGCAGACCATGGGGCTCATCCACACACTAGAACAGTGCCTTAACAGCATGCAGACCGTGGGGCTCATCCACACACTAGAACAGTGTCTTAACAGGATGCACACTGTGGGGCTCATCCACACACTAGAACAGTGCGTGGGGCTCATCCACACACTAGAACAGTGCCTTAACAGGATGCAGACCGTGGGGCTCATCCACACACTAGAACAGTGCCTTAACAGGATGCAGACCGTGGGGCCCATCCACACACTAGAACAGTGTCTTAACAGGATGCAGACCGTGGGGCTCATCCACACACTAGAACAGTGTCTTAACAGGATGCAGACTGTGGGGCTCATCCACACACTAGAACAGTGCCTTAACAGGATGCAGACCGTGGGGCTCATCCACACACTAGAACAGTGTCTTCTTTTACATTTAAAAGATAATTATTTTACATTTGAGGTGAGGTGCTTAATCCTGGGAATTTAGTCATAAAAAGGTTTCTTTCCAATGAATGGAAAAGATATTGGATAGGATCACCCGTATTTATCACAAGAACTAAACTGCTATTTTAATTTGTGGTGGAAAGAAATTGAAATGTTAACGCCTTTTGACCGTGGTTTTGGTCATGATTTAAAACGCTTAGTTGTTGTTGCGGTAAATATAGGCTGGCGGTGCAGTATAATGGTTAAGGAGCTGGGCTTGTAACTCAAAGGTTGCTGGTTCGATTCCCACATAGGGCACTTCCGTTGTACCCTTGAGCAAAAGGTACTTAACCTGAATTGCCTCAGTGATATATCCAGCTGTATAAATGGATTGTATGTAAAGAAATGCAATCTGTGTAATTCGCTCTGGATAAGAGTGTCTGCTAAATGCCTAAAATGTAAATGTAAATGTGTGGTGATGCTGTGCAATATTTCTCCATTCATTGGAAAGAAACCATTTTATGGTAATTATCAAATTTTTTTTGGGGGGTTTGACTGCTGGCAGACCTTAATCTGAGCTTGTAAAAAAGCACACTGAATGTGATTCTGATTAAGCTGTTCAGACCAGCCAGAAACTGACCCGTGTGTCACGCAGTAGACACAGTTGTGGTAGACCAGGGGCGTCCAATCTTATCCAGAAAGGGCCAGGGTGGGTGCAGGTCTTTGTTCTAGCCCAGTACGCAATGAACTTGATTGAACACTATGATCAGTTGATTGGTTGATTGGGGTGTTTTAGTCCTGCACCCACACAGGCCCTTCTCGGATAAGATCGGAAAGCTGTAGGCTGTGCTGGTTTTTGATTCCACCCTAAAATCCGCAACCAGTTCAGGCCCAAGAAACCAGGTGAGGTGAGTTAACTGTGTAATCGTCTGCTTTAACTGATCAATTAAGCGCTGGGTAAAAAACCAGCACACCCTGTGGCACTCCAGGGGGGACTCCTGATCTCTCTCTCTCTCTCTCTCACACACACACACACACACACACACACACACACACACACACACACACACACACACCTGTCAGAGCCCTCGTTTACAGCCCAGTAAGACCCACTCGTGAGACCATTAAGTGTCCACTAGCTCCTGGTTTCCCTGTTGATGTCCAAGGCCTGTGGTGTCTGTTCCCCTCAACCGTACCCCAGAACCTCAGCCTGTCCTGTCTGACAGCAGGGAGCGGGGGGATGTTGAGGGGGTGGGTTTGGGTGGAAGATGTCCCCCCAGGCGCCCCCCTGGGCGAGCATAGATCCAGGCTCATTGAAAGGGGGGAGAAGAGAGCGAGGCTGACAGACCGCGGGCAGCAGGCCCCCTGGGCGTGCGACGAGTCACAGGCTGTTTTTACTCTGATTCTGGCCCTTCCGGCAAATAAATACGATTTCAGCCCTGTATTTAAAAATATATAAAAACAAACAAAACACATTCTGTTTTGATACAGTGCCTTTGTGTTCACTTTACTGTGTTTTTGAATAATAATAATAATAATAATGCATTATTATAATATATATTTTTTTTTCTAAAACTATTTTGACCCATAACCTCATTTTTAGTGTTGACGGTTTACATTTTTAAAGCTAGCAATCACTTGATGAACTGTGCAGTTAATGGTGACTTGACATGCACATTAATGGGTATAAAAGTGAAGCTAGCTGGCGTTAGCTCCTTAGCCTTTTAGCGATCGCTATAATAATGGCCTTGTATAGCCAGATCATATTTTTGTCAATATCATTGTTCATTCTATCCACATTAGATGTATGGATGTATTAACATAGCGAGCAATATTTAAACTGAAAGCTTGCTAGAGAGCTACGAGAGGCCAAATGAGGGAAGACGCTAATAGTGACGTTCTTTTCGACAACAAGCGCGCCTTCGGCTAAACAAACAACAGCTCAGAGCCAAGCGACACAGTCCTTTCCACTCCTGCACAATTAATGGATAGAAATGTCCAAATAAATAGCAATAAATCATAACCTATGTATTCGCTAGCTACTACTCCAGAAGTGGTGTATTGCAGTGTTGTCGTACGCAATGTGGCTAGTTAGCAGCCTGCTACTAGCCAAGCTCTGGCTGAAGTTAGCCTAGCCGGCTAGCTCCACACACAGTGCAACTTGTCAGCGTTACTTTTGTTACCATTTCTTGTTTGCCCTGCTGAGGTAGTGTTTACTCTTGCGGGAGAATTAAATCTAAATTAATTTACTTATTAAAGTAATGTTTTGATCAAAGAGTGTCCTTGTCATTGGTTTAAATATGCAGTGATCGTTTTATAAACACATGAAGGCACTTGAGGCCATGCTCTCTCGTCAATTTAGTCATGGTTCTGTATTTGTTTATTCCTCAGGGACATAGAAAAAGCATTGTTACAATGTTCGAAAAACAAGCATCACTTTATAGGCAAAGACTAATTTCCAACTGTCCCCAATAAACTGCATGAACAAAATGATCTATCAAAAAGTCAAAACAAAACAAAACGCTTTCACGAACACATAAAAGAAAGTACATTACTCAATAGAGAAAATTAGCAAATAATTCTAAAAGTCTTGTCAACTGATTACTTTTTGAACTGAACTGAACTGAAGATTCCCTGCTATATTAAGACATTCAACTACCCTTTTCTCTGAAACTTCCATCTGCCAAACTGAACGCTCCAGCTGCAGGAACTCTTCGGTTAATCCATTGAAATGGTGACGGGAACTCCTCGGCTTGGGCAGGAAGGAATGTTGAGTGTGAAATCTCCCCGGTGAGAAATTAGTCTCTGGTATTGTTGCAGCGTTCCAGGTAATTGTGACATCATAATCCTCGGTGTCTATGTCACTGTCGGGAAGCAGGAAATCGCTGCAGACACACAGACCACGACCGTCAAAACTGTTTTATTTCTGGTTTCCCCTGTTCTATAACTGAATTATTTCAGCCCACAAAGAACAAACTGTAGTGATGAGGAAAGTTTTTGTGTTTTTCGTTTCCCTAAAGACCCCATATTGAGGAAATTGTGGGAGACGCAATGCCTGTCTGTGCAGTTATGTTTGTGAAAAATTTTTTACTGCCATTTATTGTAATGAATTATGATAAAGTTTGATAACTATTAGCTAACATGTTGCCGTGCACCAGATAGATAGATAGCTAGCTATAACGTTCATTTGCTACCTCCAAAGTTGGCTCAGTTAACGCTACCTGCGTGAAAGTGAAATGAAATGAACAGTGCCGACCTGGCCTGAATGGTACACCAGTTCATCACGCTTTAGTTTAGGCTCATCCTTAAAAAGTGATGATGTCATATAAAGTAACGAGAGGCCCCATTGTCTTTGGATTGTGTGACATTCTCGCCATCATTGTGGTCTCGGCGTCTGAAGCAGTGGCCTTTATGGAGGCGGACGGAGCTCTCTCTCTGTCTCTCCCTCCCTCCCCTCTCTCTCCCTCCTTCCCCCTCTTCCCTCTCTGTCTCTCTCTCTCTCTCCTGCCCTCCCTGCCTCTCTCCCGCTCTCCCTCCCTCCCTCTCTCGCTCTCTCTCTCTGTCTGTCTCTCTCTCTCCCTCTGTCTCTCCCTCCTTCCTCCTCTCTCTTCCGCCCTCCCTCCCTCTCTCTCTGTCTCTGTCTCTCTCTCTCTCTCCTGCCCTCCCTCCCTCCCTCTCTCTATCTCTCTGTCTGTCTCTCTCTCTCCCTCTGTCTCTCCCTCCTTCCCCCTCTCTCTCTGTCTCTCTCTCCTGCCCTCCCTGCCTCTCTCCCACTCTCCCTCCCTCTCTCTCTCTCTCTCTCTCCCTCTGTCTCTCTCTCCCCCTCTGTCTCTCATGCCCTCCCTCTCCCTCTCCCTCTCCCCTCTCTCTCTCTCTCTCTCTCTCTCTCTCTCTCTCGTGTGAACACCTGTATGAAAAGGTGTATGGATGAACCCCACAGTGAGACCCCTGGGTGGTGCAGCCAGGACCCTTGTTCTGAGTGCAGGTTGCTCACTGCAGCCTGTGTTCAATCCCTGCCTGCGCAGGCCCAGAGCTTCTGGCCTGGAGTCCCGTTCAGGGGGCGAATGGCTGCTGGCCCCCAGGGGAGGGGGAGGGAGAAAGGAGGGAGGAGGGAAGCCGGCCTGAGCTCGCCGCGGGCACAGAAAGCCTCTCTGTGCATATCGGAATCACAGTTGACGGCTTGGCTCGTGGGGGGTTGATCGTTGAATCAATAGAGGCTACGATTGGCCAACAAATTTGCAGAAAGCTGGGGGTGGGATGGTGGGGGATAAATAAAAGGAACAAGACAGGCCGCTCAAATGACCCTTATCCCCCCTCCCCACAACCACCCACCCCTGCCCCCAATTAAAAAATTAGTTGTGTGCCCCTCTTCCGGGAGAGCGTGTGGTTTGATCTGGCTCATCGCAGACCGGCTGATGTGAGCGGACACCGGCCTCCGGGCACGCTGAGGACACCAGGGCCCGGCCTCTTCACATCTTTACACCAACTGACATGCCTCCCTCCTGTAAGGGCCGTAGGGGGAGGGGGGGGGTTAAGTGGCCTGCAAATTGCACAAAGTGGGAAGATTGGCCTTTACTGTACTTTGGTCAGGGGAGCATCCTCTCTGTGCTGCCTGACTGAAGAGGAGGATTTGCCCGGAGAGCGGGCGCCCATTGTGGGCCTGGCTGTGGAGAGCGCTAGGCCTGCCCGGGCCATTGTTTGGCTGCAGATTTGAGGCTCAGATACAGATGATGCCGGTCCCCTTTCCCCTTTGTGGACAGAGGCTGCACTTCCTGTTATGGCTGCACTTCCTGTTATGGCTGCACTTCCTGTTATGGCTGCGTTGTCGGTCTGAGGAGCGCGGCGCCGTCAAATCTCTTTTATTACAGTTTGTTTTCGGGGCTTTTGGTTTCACATATTTAGAATTTCTCCGTTTTTATGTAAAAAAAATATTATAATAAAAAAAAAGATTTTGTAGCGCGTGGATACATTTGACAGAAATGGCAAAAGAAAAAATGTGGGTTTGTGATTAATTATTTTAAAACATTTACATTGATTTTGCACATTGTAACAATGGTCTTATTGCCTTGTGGGTAGAGCTGCCTCCCCGTCACGGACACACGCCCCCTGTCAGTCTGTCTGTCTGTCTGTGTTCTGTGTCTGAAGCAGCAATTCTTCTCTGTGTCCCGCACCACAGGATAAAGGAGTTACAGGAGTTGAGCTTGATTCAGGGGTCAGGGGTCAGGGGTCAGGATAAAGCAGTCTTCCAGTCACTTTATTGACTCAAAATAGATTTTTTCCCCCGTTTATTTCTGCGTTTAAATTTTTTTTTCCCTCTGGAAAGTGTCCATTGTGTGTTTGCTGCATGACAGCCTGTAAATGACACTGTACAAAAGTAAAAAAGTCAGCTTGGATGCCTGGATTCTGTCTCTGTGTCTCTCTGTCTCTCTCTCTCTCTCTGTGTCCCTTTGTCTCTGTGTCTCTCTGTCTTTCTCTCTGTGTCTCTGTCTCTGTCTCTCTCTGTGTCCCTCTGTCTCTCTCTCTGTCTCTCTTTGTGTCTCTCTGTGTCTCTCTGTGTCTCTCTGTGTCTCTGTCTCTGTCTCTCTTTGTGTCTGTCTCTCTGTGTCTCTCTCTGTCTCTCTCTGTCTCTCTCTCTGTCTCTCTCTGTGTCTCTCTCGTCTCTCTCTGAGTGTCAGGGCTGGCCTCTTGCCCTCCCTGCTGCACATATCAGCTCCTATAACCCCCCCCCCTTCCCTGACTGACTGACTGGCTGTGGCCCCTGGGGGCCCCGGCCCCGCCCGCCCTCAAAAAGCTTCACGACAAGGTCAGGGATTGAGCCATGCATGTGACTGGCTGCCAAATGATCACATGTTCATAGGTCTGGGGGTCTGGGGGTCGGGGGTGGGGCTGTCAAACTGAAACTGACATTGAGGCGTGGGGAAGGGTAGATTTGTGGTGGATTGCAGGCAGGTTGTAGATTGTGAAAAGGGGCTGATCTACAGCAGTGCTGCCCTGACGCAGTGAGCCCCCCCCCCCAATGCAGTGCATTGACCTGTTAACGGACTTCTGGTTCAGCTTGTGTGTGTGTGTGTGTGTACACAAACTAGCATCTGGTACTCTTTTAAGACAACAGTTTCTTTCAAACGTAATTTTGTCTACTTGTCTCCGTCTCATTTGTGTGACGTCAGCCCTTTCCGACCGACGGAGATCGATGTGGGAGATCGGCGAACTCGACGTCCGATCGAGAGTCGCGCGCGCGAAAGGGCCAGCGCAGCATTCCCCCCGATCGCTTGAGACGCTCGACACGCAGAGCGTGATCAATCCCACGGCTCTCCATCAAGCCTCCTGTGTGTTTCAGCGGTGGGGGAAAGAGTCCTCCGGCCTCCAGACCCAGAGAGAGATTGACTTCCAGTAATGCGCCAGGAGCGCTAATGATCCCGTGACATCATCAATTCCGCCGCGGCGGCTGAACGAGTATGGATTTTTAGCGGGTCCTCTTCCAGAGACATTGACACGAGGACAAAAATGGCTGATTAGACCACTTATTGGTTGTTTGTTAAGTGCAACTAAAATTGACACGGTGGTTTAGATGATCGTTTGCAGTTACAATTCATCGTTAGACGTTGTGTTCAGTCAGGTTTTTTCTCCGTTATGATGAAATACTTTATTGGGAAACTAAAACTGAACAAAAAGAAAAAGGTTGTTTGTGGGGGAAAGTGTCTCGCATATCTCTCTTTGGCCACAGTCATACAGCTCTACCAAAGATCAATTGTTGTGTGCTTGTGTGTGTGTGTGTGTGTGTGTGTGTCTCTATGTGGTTGTGTGTGTGTCGGTGTGTGTGTGTGTGCGTGCGTTTGTGTGTGTCTGTGTGTGCGAGTGTGTGTGTGTGTGTGTGTGTGTGTGTGTGTGTGTGTCTATGTGGTTGTCTGTCTGTCTGTCTGTCTGTCTGTCTGTCTGTCTGTCTGTCTGTCTGTCTGTGTGTGTGTGTGTGTGTGTGTGTGTGTGCATGTCCTTTGGAGAAAGAGAGAAAGAGTGTGACTATGTATGTAAGACAGAGTGTATGTGGAAGTGTGAGTATGTATGAAAGACAGAGAGAAAGTGTCTGTGTCTGTGAGAAAGAGAGTGTGTGAGTATGTATGTAAGACAGAGAGAGAGAGAGAGAGAGAGAGTAATATGAGTGTGTGAAAGAGAGTGTGAGTATGTATGTAAGACAGAGTGTGTGTGTGTGTGTGTGTGTGTGTTGTGTGTGTGTGTGAGTGTGTGTGTGTGAAAGAGAGTGTGAGTATGTATGTAAGACAGAGAGAGAGAGAGAGAGTGTGTGTGTTTGTGTGTGAGTGAGAGAGTGTGTGTGAAAGAGAGTGTGAGTATGTATGTAAGACAGTGTGTGAGAGTCCCTTGGAGAGAGAGAGAGTATGTGACCGCGTGGCCATGCGGTCCTATTTCAGTGACGTTTTGAAAAATGTGACTTGAGCCGCACCAAACGCATCACAAAGAGTATC
Organism: Aldrovandia affinis; assembly: GCA_029706075.1. Classification (NCBI taxonomy): domain Eukaryota; kingdom Metazoa; phylum Chordata; class Actinopteri; order Notacanthiformes; family Halosauridae; genus Aldrovandia; species Aldrovandia affinis. Next base: position 323,035 of record JAINUG010000444.1, on the reverse strand, counting down.
TCTCGGTGTGTGGAGGTGAAACAGAAGCCCAGCCTGCCGGCACTCTGCACCGGGGTGCACAGAGTATCTCTCGGTGTGTGGAGGTGAAACAGAAGCCCAGCCTGCCGGCACTCTGCACCGGGGTGCACAGAGTATCTCTCGGTGTGTGGAGGTGAAACAGAAGCCCAGCCTGCCGGCACTCTGCACCGGGTGCACAGAGTATCTCTCGGTGTGTGGAGGTGAAACAGAAGCCCAGCCTGCCGGCACTCTGCACCGGGGTGCACAGAGTGTCTCTCGGTGTGGAGGTGAAACAGAAGCCCAGCCTGCCGGCACTCCGCACCGGGGTGCACAGAGTATCTCTCGGTGTGTGGAGGTGAAACAGAAGCCCAGCCTGCCGGCACTCTGCACCGGGGTGCACAGAGTATCTCTCGGTGTGTGGAGGTGAAACAGAAGCCCAGCCTGCCGGCACTCTGCACTGGGGTGTTAGTTATTTACACTGCGTCATTCCTCATTTTTGCACGCAGTGTGTTTACACCGGCATGGATGCACTGGCCAAACCCATCGCTGCGCCTCGGGTGTCCCGTTACCGCCTGAGAGGAGGGGTCCTCCCCTGTCCCGCAGCAGACTGGGGGGAGGGGACCCTGTTTTAGAACATAAGAAGAACATAATGATGAGCCGTTCACCCCATCTAGGCTCTACATGTCCTGATCTAAAGAGTATCTAGTACTGCATCTAGCCTGGACTTGAATAGCCCAAGTGTTTCTGCCTCTACTACCCGACCTGGCAAGCTGTTCCAGGAAAAAAAGCATTTTTCTGTCCTTCCAAAGGGGGTGGGGGAACGGGAAACCAAAGTCCTGACTCACTGTGGTCATTATTTTATTTGTTCGGAATAGCAGACGTTGGCAATCTTTCAATATCTCAATTAGGGCTGTCACGCTATGAAATGTTCACGGTATGATAATCGTACTAAATATCACGGTTTTCGGCGGATCAGGGTATCAGTTTTATCAGTTTGTCAAGCTAAATAACAGTATCACACAAAGTTTACAACTCCATCTGTTTATTGTATGGCTCTTTGCAGATTTATATACTATTTTTATTTATTTATGATTATTATTTGTTTCAGATTTTTTCCCGTTTTTCTCCCAGTTTGGTAGCCAATTGCACCCTCTATTTATTTTGATGAACCCTCCCCACACGGGTCCGTCTCTCGACCACTCGAGGCAAGTCAATTCTCCGTAGGCAGCGACCTCCGCTTTTCCTCTGAAACGGAACTCGCCCACCCACCCACGTTCTGGAGACTCCCTTTCCGTGTTTCTTGGCGGATATGAGCCGGCTCTCCCTCCCCCTTCCCCCAGAGGCGGACAGCCAAATGCCGCCCCCGCTCGGGCTGACGACCAGGGCTGGTCTGGTAGAGACACAGGTTTTGAACCACGTCCCTGACAGGCAGCGCACACCACACCAGACCAGCCAAAGTGTGGTGCGTTAGACCGCTACGCTGTCCGCCGCCCTTTTATATACCATTTTAATAAATACAATAAAAGAAAAAAAAAATGCAACTGAATATAGTTCACTCCTTGTAATTGTATGTTTAAATCAATTTAAATCACTCACTTTGCGAATGAAACAACATTTTGCTTTATCGCATTATCGGATCTTATCGGATCTAGTACTATTTTTAGCCTCTCACTTTCTCCATTGTGGCATAGCGTGAAGGATGATGCCCATGCAGGTGGAATGCAATGTTTGACGTGTTCCCTCCTCTGGCCATTACATGTTTCCCACATTCTCTACAGATGGGAGATCCGTTCTCAACAACAACACCTTTTTATTTATTTATCCAAAGTGAGTCCACACGGATGAACGAGTTTGCTTTTTGGGGGTATATAATTTGTCATTACAGACCGCGTCAGCATCGGAATCAGCATCGGACATCACAAGTTTTATAAGGGACTGCAAACGGAGATTTATGTCGTGTAGCCAGGTAGCTAATAACAGCTACCTACCAGGTTTGGGAAATGCGAGGGAGCACGCGCGCAATCGTGTTGTAAACAAAACAAAATGCAAGAACAGTGCTAGGTTCATGAATTCAGAAGACCTTCAAAGAGGATAGAGAATACTTGCACCAAATGAGAAAACAGAACATTCAACCAAAATCAAGCAGAGTTTATTTAACCAAATGCATTCGGGGTTCAATGCCTCCCTGTCAGACAAAGAACAACTCATTTCCAGCAGATTTCTCTCTTATACACAATACTTCCATGTCAGATGCATTAGCCTCGCCCATATAACAGTCACAAGACAGTTATTTTCCCCATCTCTGGGAGAACCTCGTACGAGTCTAATCTTTTGGCAAGGCACACTGCCCTTGAGACTGTGGCTGTTCAAAAACAATTCTTAAACACAGAATTTCTCTATCAACAGCCAAAGAGGTGGTGGGATTAAATGGCATTAGCAGACACCCCAGGTTCAGTATTAAGGCATTTTAGTAGGGTAAGGGTTTTATTTTTTCCCCGTGAAAATTTACTATCATGGTATTACGTTAAGTTTATGATAGTACTATTTCATATTTTAATATCACGGTATACCGTCATACTGGTAATCTCAATACAGTTGCTAGATGACATCCAATTATTTACATTTACATACAACAGTTGTGTACATTTGTCTCACAAAAACATTTTTGTTTTGCATCTGCTCCTGTCATCATTTATTTAAAAAAAAAATTTTTAAATGTAACTTAAATTAAAATCGCACAGTGAATAAACAGACAAATAAACCCAAAGGAAAGAAGTATACATGCATAAATCATCGCTGGTGTACCCACTAGTAAATCGAGTGCCCACAGTGTGCCGGTATGAAGCTGTGCACAAAGTGTCTTCCTCTGCCTCGTGTCTGTGCAGCCTCACTTGTAGACTGAGGTGTGATGAGAAGCGGCGTGTGATGACATCACGTGTTCTGGAGGAGAGTGTGTGCGTGTCTTCACTCTCCTGAATTGACAGTGGAGGTTGCAGGGAGCTTAACTTAGCGACTTAACAAAATGGTTGAGCATCCCAAAAGGAGAAAAGGCTTCAGAAAATTTATTTTTAATTTTTTTGTTTCAGATTTTAGTTTTCCCAATTTGATAGTAAATTGTACCCTATTTCTAATTCCTCTGTCCCTTTCCCCCGTACTGCGAGCTCGCCGCTGTAACCCTGACAAAGACGCCGAACCGCCTCCTCCTCCGAGACGGACCTCGCTATCGACTGTAACACACTGAGACACTTTCACACGGCGAGCTCCTGCCGGCCTCCCTCCCCCTCCCCCCTGGGGGCTGACATCCAACCGCTGCTGAACGAGGCTCCCTGCCAGAGCCAGGCTGGAGCAGCCGGTGTTAGAATCCCGGGGAGGGGACCCCAAAATGTTTTTTTGATTTTTTTTAAGCGAGGCCAGTGGAGATCATCATTGTGCCAGAGTGCACTGGGAACTGAGGGATTGGCTGCCCATTTGGACCAATAACACACACGACACACACTGAACATGACACGCCCTGAGCACGACACACTGTGAACACGACACACTCTGAGCACGACACACTGTGAACACGATACACTCTGAACACGACACACTCTGAACACGAAACACTCTGAACACGAAACACTCTGAACACGACACACTGTGAACACGACACACTCTGAGCACAACACACTGTGAACATGACACGCCCTGAACACGACACACTCTGAACATGACACTGTGAACACAACACACTGAACATGAACACGACACGCCCTGAACACGACAAATAAGCGCAGAGGTGCACTGGTGCCATCGGAACATCATGACCAAACCGGCCGTGCTCATCGAGGTGCCGCAGTGGCTAAGGACCCGGGCTTCGGAACCAGAAGGTTGTTGGGTTGATTCCCAGGAGGAGCATTGCTCTTCTACCTGAGAACAAGGTTGACTTAGATCCCCCAGTTAAAGCATGCCGTTGTATGAATGTACAGTGGCAGTATTAATAGTAATTACAGGTGTGCGTTTTGATTCATTAGAAAATCGAATGTTCTCTCTGGCTCTGCTCCAGGATTGAACCCGTTAATAACCTGACCCCTTGGTCAGGCGCTGGATTGGGGCTCCCGCTCTCTCTGTGTGTGAATACTGACTCACTGGCAAAGCAGCGTGCATTCCCTCACACGCAGGAAAACGTCAGGAAGAATGATTAATATCAACGAATCGTCTCGTATTGTGCAGGATTCTTAGGCTCTGCCTCATGAACATTGATGAGAAATAAGTAAAGATGGTGTTTTTGTTTGTCGATAAACAAGCGTTTGAATGTCAGTCCGAGTTCTAGATTTGTGATGTTACAGCCGAGTAATCCAACGTTGGAGTCCCAGCCTTAGTGACTGACTCCATATGGACAATGATACGAGTGTGCGCTGCCTATCGGGTTTGAAACCCGTCTCTGCCAGACTGGCCCTGGCCTATTGGGGGTGGTGTTTGGCTGTCCGCCCCAGGGGGAGGGGGAAGGGGAGGGGGAGGGTGGAGGGTGGAGGGTGAGCCTGCTTGTTTGTTGAGGAGCAGGAAGGGCGTCCGTGGTCAGGTTCCGTCTCGGAGGAGGTGGATCTGCCAGCCCGGGAAATTGAGGACGGGGACGGCGGCGGACTCGTGGGGGAGGGTGAATTGAGATAAATAGAGGGTATAATTGGCAACCAAATAGGGAGAAAAAGCAGGGAAAGCACAAAAATGTCTGTTATGTGCTCCCAGTTGTTGTGTCTGCGTTTTGGCTGGATGTTAATTTCGCCTGCTGTGTTACTGCCTGTTCAGCAGCTCCATGGCTCTGCTGTTCACCTTTCTCAGGTGGCATGCTTTCATGTGTGTTACCATGGTGTCTTCACTCTGGATGAGAGCTTCATCTCTGGAATGGAATGAATGAATGAATGAGTGAATGAATGAACCTTGGTCATGCCTGTAAGTGTTGAAGGTGAACACTCAGGTTCGCTGTCACAGCCGTGGACTAATGGCACAGGTGCCCTGTACTTCTATATAATTCTTCTAATAATATGTTTTATTTGTGTTATTCCTCTGCCTTAAATACAGCTGGCTATTATTGAAAACTCCTTTACCCCTGTCCTGCACAGGGCTGGGCTATGATTGGCCAGGCGCTGTATTTGTCTCATCTGTGTTTGTCTCATCTATGATTGGCCCCTGCACTGATCTGGTCTGGGCTGTGATTGGCCTGGCCATGCACTGGTTTAGCCAGGCCCTGCACTAATCTGGACTGTGATTGGCCCTGTCCTGTACTCATCTGGGCTGTGATTGGCCCAACCCTGCGCTGTGATTGGAAGTGCAGTGCAGTGTTGGGAGGGAAGGATTCTAACGCTGGCCTTTTCTTTCCCCTCTGTTTTGCAGGTTAGCTTTATATGTGTACGAGTATTTACTGCATGTGGGAGCACAGAAGTCTGCACAGACCTTCCTGTCCGAGGTAAGTGACCCCTGAAGCAGCCCCTACTTCCTCTGACTTCGGCTCCCGTCGTGTGGGCTCTTAGGGGATTGACGTTATAGCTCGTGTTGACCCTGGGAAGAGTTATGCAATGGTGTCCACGAAAACAGAAAGTCTCAAGCTTCCACAACAATCAGCTTAACCAGTTTCAGTTTTTATTTTTATTTTTTATTGTTACTTTGTATTTTAATTACCCTCTGTTTCTAAGAACCCTTAATGTGAAAATCCCCCTTGGAGGTACTGTGAAGGTGATTTCCCTCTGAGATCCTTCTAAGAACCTTTAATGTCTGTGCAATGATGCACAAGAACCCTTAATTTCTGCCCTGCACAGTGATGCACAAGAACCCTTAATTTCTCCCACAAGAACCCTGCGCAGTGATGCACAAGAACCCTTACTCCCTGCGCAGTGATGCACAAGAACCCTCTCCTCCCTCCGCGCGGCTCTGTGCGCGGCCCTTCTCTCAGACAGACGACCGCGTCTGCGCCAGCGTCCCCATTATTAATCTGTCCAGCGGTAAGTGTGAAGAAGGTGAAATTGGCTAATAATGTGTTCTTAACCCCCCCAAGACCTGCTTAAAGGACCTGCGCTCCGCAGCGGGGAGGCGACCTGCATCGCTTTCATTTCTAAATCCCGCTCGCTGGTCTCCGGCACGTCATCCTTCACGGTGTGATTATTGTAATGGAGTAAAAAGCCCTGTCTGATATCCCCGCGCTCCAGCCATCCCTCTTTCTCTCTCTCTCTCTCTCTCTCTCTCTCTCTCTCTCTCCTCTCTCTGTCTCTCTGTCTCTCTGTCTCTCTCCTCTACGTGCTGTGAAGACAGCCCACTCCAGTCATCTCTCTCTCTCTCTCTCTCTCTCTCTCTCTCTCTCTCTCTCTCTCTCTCTCTCTCTGTCTCTCTCTCTCTCTCTCTCTCTCTCTCTCTCTCTCTCTCTCTCTCTCTCTCTCTCTCTCTCTCTCTCTCTCTCTCTCTCTGTCTCTCTGTCTCTCTCTCTCTCTCTGTCACCCTCTCTTACGTGCTGTGAAGACAGCCTGCTCCAGCTCCTGGCTTACGTGTGCTTTCATGAGCTCATGGTGCTGTCTTTCTAAATGGGGGAGTCCTCTCGTTTGGGCTGTCCTCGTCTTTAAGGCCAATTTATGCTTTACGCGATACGTCACACGACGTTTCGAGTCTCAAGCATTCATACTTTCCGCGTCGCTGAGCAAACTGACATTTATTTACGTCAGCAAGGCTAACATTAGCAAGTTTTATTTGGCCGTGATACCAGGTTGCTAGCTAGATATCGATTTTACTTACTTAGCTAACGTTGACAGATATCTTGCCTGTCTCTCCCATAACTGTTTTTTATGGCACTTTTATATCTGCATTGCAGCTTGTCTCTGTTGAGGTTCCCATGAAATTTCCCCCATGAATTTTCGTCTGTCTTCATTATCCGTCTTTATAATAATTCCTCCTCACCTTCTCCATTTAACAATTATTCAAAACCGTTCGTTTAAGCAATAACATGAAAACAACAAAACAAAGTCAGATGGAAGTTGTATTCTGTAGTTCCATGGCAATGGAGTTTACCTCGTCATTCCAACCAAAAGTGGATTATGTGACATTTTGTATCTCCATGGCAATGGAGTTTACGTCGCGACCCAATCTTTTTTGGAAATGTTATGACGCGACACCCTCCTTTTCTGGAGGTGATTTCTGTCCTTTGACGTAACTTTTGTCCCGCGACGTGTCGTGACACTTGGCGCGTAAAGCATAAACTGGCCTTTACACAACAGTTTAAATCCTTTGAGGAGCGCTCTCTGTCGCACTATGATGATGTCACACTCTAGAACGTGCCGTAACATTCTAGGTGATTCTTATTGATGACGTCATAAAGGGCTGCTAACGGCAACCCCAAAGAACAGAATTCCAGAATAGAACACTGTGGATTAGATCTGGAACTCTTACAAAACTCACTCATCAAAGGGTTAAAGGGGTTTTGGATCTGCCTTGTGGCGATTCTAGCCACAGAATCCACTATGTTAACAAATTCCAAGCCTGATCCTGGATCAGTATGTGTGGGGGGCGGGACACACAGCTCAGCTGAAGCCTCTGCCCGTTCACACCAGAACACAGAGCATGCTGAGGTTTCTTATTGCGCTCTTTTTTTTGGTTTTGTCTTGTTTGTTTGTTCTTGTCTTTTATTTTTCACAGATAAGTTTGGGTATCAGAGTGGAGGAAGAGTTTGCTAAAATCTGTCACACGCACACTGCAGCACACATGCTTTTGCCATACACAAGGCGACACACACCAGAACCACTAGCGTAGCTGTGGATTTCTGATTTAACCCCCCCCCCAAAATGTTTTGTGATTGTTCCGAACTGTTAATCTACTGCTGAACAATCCGTCCGTGGGCGAACTAATGAATGCAGTGCAAGTGAGCACAAGTGCAGTTCTATTTTTAAGGGTTCATGCGCTGTGTTGGCTACTTCATGTAATAACACTCTACCTGCTGTTTAGCCTTTTTTTTAAATTGTTTTCCAAAGGCCAGCTGATCTAATTGGTAGATTAATTTTATGAGTTTATTTTTAAATGCCTGGCGTGTCTTTGGGAAGAGCTCATGGTGGCTGCAGGAGGCCTAGGATGGAGCGTTTCTGACTCTGACTCTGTCTCTTTCTCCCTCCCTCTCCCTCCCTCTCCCTCCCCCTCTCTCTCCCTCTCCCTCCCTCCCCCTCTCCCTCTCTCCCCCCCCCTCCCTCCCTCTCTCTCTCTCTCAGATCCGATGGGAGAAGAACATCACACTGGGCGAGCCTCCAGGGTTCCTGCACTCTTGGTGGTGGTACGTACGCCCGAGACCAGCGCCCTGCCACGAGCCTGCGCCTCTGCTCCTGCTAATGTGCTGAGACTAGGGGTTGGAGCCCAAACAAGCTGAACTTTGCTTTTGTGTCTAATCGACAACCGAAGTCCGATGCACTGTTAATATCCTCTTCACGTTTAAAAGAAAAAAATATGCATATTTCCGATTTTTCGCGTTTTTTTTTTTTTTTCTCCCCCAATTTGGTGGCTAATTGTAGCCCCTTGAATCAGTCTACTCTGGCACTGGCAGCGACAAAGACGATGTACGGCCTCCTTCGAGACGGAGGAACTCACGCAACCGTCGACCATGATTCCGATACACACAGACAAGCTTTCTGTGCTTGCCATGCGCCCGTGCTGGCTTTCCTCCCCCCTCCCCTGGGGCGGACAGCCAATCACCGCCCCCGAACAGGCCTGGTGCAGTCGGGGATCGAACCCAGGGGGCAGCCTGCGCTTAGAACAAGTGCCTTTACCGGTTGTGCCACCTGGGGCCCCGATCCTCTACTCCGCTCAGTGTCTCGGCATTCTTCAAAAAGCTGCAAAAAGAAAACGTCCCCTCGTTAAAATATTATCACATTTTATTTTACATTTGCGTGTCCCTCTTCAATATCGCACTGTCAACTTTTATAGAAAGAGGGGCCGGACCAACAGCTTTATTTTTGGTTATTTTTGAATTTTCTCTCTTTAAGCCTAAGGCAACGGTGGCCAGGTAAAACCTCCCTCGGTTGAACGTGCCCTGGGAGCAGCCAGAGCAGACTTGGTCTGCGGGGGAGGCTGACCCGTGCTGTGGAGGAGAACCTGAATTGACCGCGGAGGTGTCAGCAAGCACAGCTTAATATGATTGGCCGTTCCAGATTGGCAGAAAATGAAAAATAAATGAATAAAAATAGTGGAATCTTTCTGCCATTTTAATCAGTTCTCCTTCATAACCCACGGCCCATAAAGACGCCAGGAACAGGACCAGCGTTCAGCTTTTGCTCCCTGTAGCCACGCTCAGGGAGGGAGGGTTTCGGTCGGCGGGGAGTTCCTGATCTCATTGCGTGAGAGCTCCTCCCAGTCCAGCGCTGCTCTCTGCTGTGTGAGCCACAGTGAGCTTGTCTGTACCCCCCCCCAAACACAGTGGAGAGGACATTGCACAGAGGGGACGGGCCTACAAATAGTATCATTATACAAATTAGGATGAAAATGTAAAATAGAAGGGGCAAAAACTAGTTTGGGGGCCACAATTTGGGCAGTGACCATGATTAGACTGCAAGCTTGCTGTTTGATAGCTCTAGCGATGACCTCTGGCCATGTTAACACACTCTCCTCTCTGTGGGGAAGGAAAGTGTAAACTGTAATTGTGGTGTAAAGTGTGTGGGTGTGAGAATGGAGAGCTTGTGTAGGGCAGCAGCAGGTTTACGGCTGGGGGGCTGAATGAGAGAGCAGGGTCTCAGAGTCGGGTACCCCCCCACCCCCACACAGGGGCGTCTGTCTGGGGGCTACAGCACGTGGCCAGTGGAGCCTCCCCAGGGGTGGGAGATGGGACCACCACACAACCCCCTCTGCCTGCCCGCCCCCAATAAAACAAAAGGTCCAGATGGTAAGGGAAAGCCAGCCACCTCCACCGCCCCCCTGCCACACCCCCAAACCTTTGTCTGACCGCCTGTCCCTTTGTTTGGAGAAGAGACCCCAAACGACAGATTAACTCCTTGCATTCCAGTCTCCTTTGTGCAAAGCGAACGACCCCCCCACCCCTATCCACCCCCACCACCCCCAGGCCTCCTCCTCCCCCCCGGGCTGTTTCCTGTGGGCGGGAGCTGGGCTGAGGGGTGGGGGGGTGGGGCAGTGCGTTTGTGGTGTTGGAGAGGGGTCACACAGGGGCAGAGGGGGTGGGAGGTTGGAGTTCAGAGGGTGCAGGTGTTCAGGTGACGTCGTGAGCCTCATTAAGGGGCGGGGGGGGACAGGTGAGCCGAGGTCAGGGCCGCACGGCGCTTTGTGACTCTGTCCTCTCTTTATAATAATAGTGTGCTAATATATGCCATTTAGAGGACGCCCTTACAAACGACATTTAAAGTCTTGAAAATGATATATTTTTATAATAATAATAATATACCCATTTAGGGATTGAACCCAAAACCTCATTTACAGCTGTGAATGCATACATTTTGAGCCACAGAAAACCACTGGGAATTGTGTGCCTGAAGAGGTTGCTAACGCAAACGACATTTAAAGTCTTTAAAATGAACGTCGTTATTGTTACTGTTTTGGCGTGCTCCTTAAAACGTCCACCCAAATTCTAAATGGTTAAAAATGATTCCGATAGCCTACCGTTTCTCCGTGAAAGCTCGGAGGGCAAAAGTGTGTTTAGGAGAGAGCTGAGCAGGGAGAAGAAAGCGTTATTTCACAGACGGGTCTACGGCAGGGTGACCTTTCACAGCAGTGTCAGGCGTCTGTGGCTGTGCCGCTTTGCTCAGGGCCCCGACCACTGTGCTCCCCGTCTGGGATTTGAACCCGCAGCCGCCCGGTTACAAACACGGCCTCCCTTTTCCCACCGTGTAAACGATGGATGGTCGCACTACCAGTTTTGAAAGATCCGGCATGAGACGGGAGCGGGGGAGCTGGGCGATCGCCGTGGTGATTCCCCCACCCCTCCCGGCGGGTGAGTCAGTCTCCCAGTGCAGTCTGCCAGTCGGAGCAGAGCCTGTGCCTGATTGGAGCGTGCGTACGAGGTGCGTGGGGGGAGCTGAGTGAATGAGAGAGAATAACACACCCCCTCCTGCCCCACCTCGTCTGCTGCTGAGCACACACTCACACTCTCACACACACACATGCACACACTCTCACACACACATCACACACATGCACACACTCTCTCACACACACACACACACTCACACTCTCACACACATCACACACAGATACACACACATGCACACACACACACACACACACACACACACACACACACACATACACACACACACACACACACACACACAGATACACAATATTGGTATGATCAGTATCAATATGAATATCGGTGCACTCGCGGGTCTTGCCCTCTAAAGAGCAGAGTGCATCATTCCACTCCAGGCCAGTAGGTGGCAGTATTGATGATTTATGAAGGAAGCAAAGTAAGCTACCGGAAACCGCACTATTTTACTTGTACTGCGCACGCCGGATCGAGCGACCGAGCCTCGTTACGCAGCAGACGGCCCTGGTTTAGTCCGCCGCCGTTCCAGACAGGCGAGGCGAGTTTGTCCTCTATTCATTTGTTTATTCATTTCCCTCCGCTTTAATAAACACAGCGTGGCTACCATGACAACACTGAACATCAGCTGGGCTGCTCTGGGCCCCGTAGGGCGTCTGCAGGGCTTCTGTGCTCTCCGTCCAGCCAGCAGCCAATTTGGGCCTCGGAAACAATCGCTGCGGACTCCCAATCAGCCAATCAGTGACCTCAGTTCAGCGCCTAGGCGCTCAAACGCACCGAGACCCAGCCGACACCGTGGCGCTCCGTCTGCAGCCCAGCCACTGCGGGACAGCGATGGTGACATGGCGGTGGCCTGTTGGTTTGGGCCTGATGTGAGCGCTCACTGTGGGGGCCACACAGAGAGGCCCCCGCGCGGGGCTCCCCACCCTGGTCCTGGAGAGGGCCACAGGGTCTGCTGCTCTCCGCTGCTCTCAGCTGCTCCTCAGAACTGAATCAATCATTTAAAGTGGCTGGTCACATGGTTAACTCACCTCACCTGGTTTCTTGGGTGTAAGTTGGCTGCTGATTATTATTATTATTTTTAAATGATTTTGTTTCAGATATTTTCCAATTTAATTTAATATAATAATATAATATAATATATGCCATTTAGTAGATGCTTTTATCCAAAGCGACTTACAGTAATGAATGCACATTTTTTCAGTATATGTGGTTCCAGTGGGAATTGAACCCACAACCTAGCGTTGCCAACGCTGTGCTCTACCAACTGAGCCACACAGAACCACAGTTCTAGCCAATTAGACCCTCCCTTTTCATGTCAGTCCCCCCCTCGTATTGTGAGCTCGCTGCCGTAGCCCTGAGACCGGCAGTGACAAAGGCTCTAGCCAAGCCATCGACCGTAACTCCAGTACACAAAGCCACTCCTATACGCAGCGGTCTAACGCACCCGTACTGGGCCGGTATGAGTGTGAGCTGCCTATCAAGGACGCGAGATCTGCAGGCCTCGGGAAATTGTCTCCTTACCCGGAGGACGGGCGGCGGACCCGTGGGGGAGGGTGAATTTAAACAAATAGAGGGTATAATTGGCAACCAAATTGGGAGAAAGACGTGTTCATGTTGTTGTTTCTCTTTAGTATGTCGGGTATGTGGTTCAGAGCTTCAGGGTGTGTGCCTAGGATGGTCTGTGGGTCTGTCTCACAGGTCTGTCTGTCTGTCTGTCTGTCTGTCTGTCTGTCTGTGGGGGAAAACAGAACCTGTTTTTACTTGTTTGCCTCTATAAGAGGGCTGGTAGAGCCTGGATGGGGGAATCTCTCTTCTGTCTCTTTCTCTTTCTTTTTCTCTCTCTTTCCTTTCTTTTTCTTTCTCTTTCTCTTTCTCTCTCTAAAGAATCGAAACAAATGTGATGGGGGCGTCCCAGGTCACCTGATTTTTACAGGGTTAGAATATTCGTCCGTTAAAACCGTTGCCTAAAGAGGGGGAGCGGTTTAATTTGGAGCTTCTGTTTTTCCTGGGGACCTGGTTTTCAGAGAGGGGTTAATTTAGTGAGCAGAGCGCCCGTGCTGCCTGTGGGGGCCGGACATGCTGGGGGGGTGATTCACTGGCTTCATCGATCAGCGACCCGCAGCTCTCGGCCAGTGGAGTGGGACTCAGCGTGGCCACTGACCTTTGACCTTTGACCGACGGGGGCTCTGCGGACATGGGGATTGATTATGAGGGGCTGGCGGATAGCGTAGCGGTCTAACGCACCCGTATTTGGGCTGGTCCTGTACGAGTGTGAGCTGCCTATCAGGGACGTGCTTCAAAACCCGTCTCTACCAGACCGAGGAGAAAAACGGGAAAAATCAGAAACAATTATTATTATTTTTTTTTTTTTTTTTATGTGATTTTAATGATTCCTTTAAATAAAGACCCCCGATTTTAATGATTCCTTTAAATAAAGAGCCCAAACATACACCATGACATTTCCTTTTTTGGAATTGTAACACTCCCCCTTTTTAGTCTGTTTGCTCCCTACCAAGTTTTTCCTTGCCTTCCAATGGCATTCCAGAACTGTCTGTGACCTCAAACGTATACAAATATCTTCATTTGATTTGCTTTTATTTCTCGACTTGCTTTTATTTCTACACGTATTTTGTGAAACACCTTGTGCTGTACTGCTGGAAAGATGTTACAGAAATAATGATATTATTATTATTGTGATTATGATTATTTAGAGATGCTAACGCTAATCCCCCTGCCCTCTCCCTTCCTGCTGCAGTGTATTCTGGGATCTGTACTGCGCCGCCCCAGACCGCCGTGAGACCTGTGAACATTCCAGCGAGGCCAAGGCCTTCCACGACTACGTGAGTGACAGCCCTTTCAGTCAATCGCTTGCTTTGGTGCCAAGTGTGGTAGGGGAAAGGGGTGGGGCTGGCTTTGCCCTCTGCCCAATTGGAGTGTGAGTTCCGTGGGGTGCCCGTTCCCCAGGCCTCCGTGCCAGGGGGGTTTGTGGCTGTTTCCTGTCCAGCAGCGTTTGGACCTATCGGGTGATGAGGGGGGTGGGACTTATTCCCTATACACTGAGGGTATTGGACGCTGTGTTTGGGGCGGGCCCTGGTGCCACACCCTCTCCTGTGGATCACGGTTTGTGACCCGACCCAAACCCTTTCTGCCCTGGATCGGTTGAGCCCGGCGCAGGACTGGGGGATATCGGCCGGCGACTGAGCTCACTTCCCTGCCCCGACCTTTGACCCCGTCTTAAATGTGTGCTGGAGGTGAAAGGTCAGGGGCAGCATGTTGTTCTCATTAGTGTGCTGAAGGGGAGTGCTGCAGAGGTGTGTGTGTGTGTGTGTGCGTGCGTGCGTTTGTCTATGTGTGAGTGTTTGTTTATGTGTGCCTGTGCTTGTTTGGTGCTTGTGCCTGTGTGTTGTTTGTGTTTGTGTGTGTGTGTGTGTGAGAGTATAAGAGTGAGTGTGTGAGCCTGTGTGTGCGTGCGTGTGCTTGTTGCTTGTTGGTGTTGGCTGTGATTGGGGGGGAGTCGGGGTGCGTGCATGCGCTTTCTGTGGGGCGTTTGAGTTCATGGGAGGGGGCCCTTTCTCACCCCCTTTCTCCCCCCCACCAAGGCTACAGTCAGACATGACTCCAGGCTTAGGGAATTCTGAATTACACGTGGCTTCACATGTCTGTCTGTCTGTCTGTTTTTCTGTGTTAGTAACGGACTCGAATGACGGACTAACTGACTTGACTTGAATTGGTGACCTGTCTGGCTGTCTGAATTGAAAGACTCCACCGACTGACTTCACTTGATGGTGTTTGTGTAGGAGTCCTGCAGTGGGAGGCTGTAACTCAGTGATCTGTTCTGCGGATGTGTGTGTGTGTGTGTGTGTGTGTGTGTGTGTGTGTGTGTGTGCTTGTTTGTTTGTGTGAGTGTGTGTGTGAGCGTGTGTGTGTGTGTTTGTGTGTGTGTGCTTGTTTGTGCGTGTTTGTGTGTGTGTGTGTGTTTGTGTGTGTGGGTGTGTGTGTGAGCGTGTGTGTTTGTAGAGTTGAGGACGAGGTCACAGCTGGCTTAACGCACAGATTAAGAGATATAAATATATATGAGTGTGTTTCTGAGCAGATGCCCTGATGCAGAGCAGTGTGTGGGGCTTATGTGTGTTTATTCAGATGGGTGTTTGACTGGAGCAGGTCAGGGTGAAGGACCTTGCTCTGGGTACGATGGCAATGCCCCACCTGGGGTTTGAACCCACAGCCTGTGGTGAAGCCGAGTGCTTCACCAGGACCCCACACTGCCGCCCTTCAGGCGACCGGGGGTGTGCCGCTTGTTGTGTTGTTTTTTTATGGGTCCTTGAATTTTGGGGTCACTTAAAAACTCTGTAACTTTGGTAACTGAGTGTTGGAACCACTGAGTTTGGGGTTTGAAGTGTTGGATCAGGACAAGTGTGACCGTAACTCACCTGGGCCAGGACTGGTCTGGCCTGGGCTCGACTCGTTCTCTGTGTTTTCAGCCCTGATATTGACACCCCCCCGCCTCAGTGGTCAGGATGCTCAGTTTCCTGACATCTCTGGTGTGGT
>JAINUG010000444.1:292500-295000 GCA_029706075.1 Aldrovandia affinis | reverse complement strand
TTCTGTACTAGTTGCTGGGACAATGCCTTGTTGCCATGGTTCTGTACTAGACAACGCCTTGTTGCCGTGCTGTGTGGAGCTGATTGTGCGGAAGCTTGACATCAGTGTCCGTATCGTCAGGAGGGCAGCGTTAGTTTTGGGAGGGGAGGGGCTGTGACTGAAGGGGCGAGGAAAAGGCTCCTCTGGACAGGAAGTGCCATGTCTGGGTCCCCCACCCCCACACCCTGCTGCCTTCTGCCCTGCACTGCATCTTGTGTCCGTCACACAGTTTACAGCGCTCACTTTTCATGTGTCAGGCGCGCAGTACCGGGAATGATGGGGTAGTTTGTTTGCAAACTGGCCTGAGAACAGTGCCTGATGATTGGAGATGACGTGCTTCCCTCTGTGCTGCTGTTTGTAAACTGGCCTGAGAACAGTGCCTGATGATTGGAGATGACGTGCTTCCCTCTGCGCTGCTGTTTGTAAACTGACCTGAGAACAGTGCCTGATGATTGGAAATGACGTGCTTCCCTCTTCGCTGCTGTTTGTAAACTGACCTGAGAACAGTGTATTTATTTGTTGAGTTTTTCTGTCTGTTGGGGTGGGCTGTGTCTTCTTTGTTGCATCCTTTTTATCCTGCGATATTTGTACCTCCCAAATTAATTAAATAACGTACCCCCCTGCCCCCCGTATTATATCTTACTACTTCTCTCACCTGCTGTTGTATTTGAGCTCGCTCCCCCCCTCACCCCCACGATGTCCTCCTGCTCCCTGTCTGCTGCGTCTCTTAGTCGGAGGAGGAGTGCGTTTGCCTTTCAGTACTGCATCCGCTGGCCCTTCATTGCACTAGCCCTCTATCTTTTCACATCTTTCCCTCTCCCTCCCTCTCCTCATTGACATGCGCACACAGACACACACACACACACACACACACACACACACACACACACACACACACACAGAGTCCGCTCAGCTCCTCGGGGGAGGATTGTCCGGCTGCTCAGATGCTCATTGCCACCGATGGGAAGATCTGCTCTTCTTCTGTTCCTCTCACTGAGAGAGCTGTGTGGGAGGCTGGGGGCCCCCCCAGTGGGGGGGGTTCTCAAGGCCTTCCTCTTTGTTTCCGGTCTGGGGTCCAGGTTTGTGAGCGGACACAAATGTTGCCCGTTTCATTCTTATGTTGGCCAGACCAGGCTGGCGGAGCAGGTTGACCGAAGTTCAGAAGAGCATGCCGACAGATCCACTTTGGGTGTGCGGGGGCCCAGTGGAATAGGCCCACGCCCGGATTATAAGTGACATTTTCAGTGGGTTTGAAACGGGCTGGCGCGTTGGGGCGGGCGCACCCAGCTGAGGACGCAGTGGTGGGAGCTCAAGCGGATTACAGAGCAGTTTAATCTGATTAAACCACCAGAGGTTGGGATCTCCCCCTCCTCTTCCTGCACGGCCGCTGTGGGGGGTGGTGGTGGGGGTGCCGGGCCTAACAGTTCTAGTCCGGTTCAGATGCAGCACAGCCGTGATTGGTCAGAGAGACGTGCAGACGGGGGAGGGGCTGTGTTGGTTGTAGATTCTTTACATCTGCAGTGAAAGCATCTTGTGACAGTTTTAGTGGGCCGGGCTTCTACTGAGATTTCTGCAGGCATATTATGCACACACACACACATTTCTGCACACACACACACACACATGCACACACACACACACACACACACACACATGTATGTACACACACACACACACACACGCACACAAACATGTATGTACACACACACACACACACACACACAACATGTATGTACACACACACACATGCACGCACACACGCATGTATGTACACGCACACAAACATATATGTACACACACACGCACACAAACATGTATGTACACGCACACGCACACACACACACAAACATGTATGTTCCGTACACACACACACACAAACATGTATGTGCACACACACACGCACACGCACAAACACTCATTGCCTGTATCCCCTTCTCTTGACTACAGTAGTAATAGCGCTTTAGTGAAGAGAGTGGTGAGTGGAGGAGTTCTGTGTGTCTTAATCAGAGTGTGAGCTCAGTCAGCGCTTTACGGGCAGCGCAGCTGTAAATACAAGCGTCAGGTTTAATCTCGCTCCGTGCCTTATTGCAGGGGTTTAGCTCGCAGTAAAACAAGCTATCACAAGTACTTACATGGTTTAGTAACCTGCTTCATGCTGTCGGACCCCCTCATGCCAATCCCACAATGCACTGCTCCGCCTCTCTCCCTCTGTGTGGATTGTAGAGAGCCTGTTGGTGCTCATTCTTGGGGGAAAGCATTCTTCAGCGCTTAAGGGAATGAGTACAGACTCCAGGGGCTTAAGGGAATGAGTACAGACTCCAGGTGCTTAAGGGAATGAGTACAGACTCCAGGGGCTTAAGGGAATGAGTACAGACTCCAGGTGCTTAAGGGAATGAGTACGGACTCCAGGCGCTTAAGGGAATGAGTACGGACTCTTAAGGGAATGAGTACGGACTCCAGG
>JAINUG010000444.1:250000-282500 GCA_029706075.1 Aldrovandia affinis | reverse complement strand
AAATAGAGGGTATATAATTGGCAACCAAATTGGGAGAAAAATGGGAAAAATTTGAAACTATAAATACATTTAAAAAAGTGTAAAGTGAGCTGTGCACATGGAGACATCTCTCTGAGAGAGAGCGCTTGTGTGTGGATCTCTCGCTCTGCTCGGGGAGTGGTGGTGAGTCTCCAGAACGCGGGTGGGCGAATTCCATCTCGAAGGAGAATTAGCTTGCCTCGTAGAGATGAGCGGCGGACTCGTGTGGGGAGGGCAAATCTAAATGAATAGAGGGTGTAATTGGCTACTAAATTGGGAGAAAAATGGGAAGAAATCTGAAACAAATTTTAAAAAGAAGAAACTCAGAACCAGCTCACCACATGCGCTGATTAGTTTTCATATTTCAGTCACATGGTTGCGGATCCTCGGATCCGTGAACATGCAGGACGGGTGGGAGAAGTGAGTCTTTTGATTTCTTAGTTTTGCGTTGGTAAACAAAGCCCTTTCCCCTCCACGCCAGCACGCATCATCGTGGGCGTTTTCGTGCGCTTTCTCGTTGGCGTCGTTTCCTGCGGTGTTTGTGAGGTTGCGACTATCGCTGCATATGCATGTGTGGCGTGCTGATCGGGAGCGCAACTGTGCTGCATAGTGATTAGAGTCACTTTGTTTGTTTTTGTTTTTTTGTTGTTTTGTATTTGAAACGGCAGTGACACAGTGCCCTCGTGTGCCCCCCCGCGGTACTGCGGGCGGGTGAGGGAGGATGAGCGCGCCTCCTTGGCCGAGGCTGGCGGGATCAGCGGGAGGTGGAGGGGTTGATGTGTTTGTACCGAGCCATTATCTCCTTAACCGGGTAGAAAATGATTTTATTAATTGCTTCATTTAATAGCCCTCTCTCCCCGCCCCCCTCCTCTCCCTCCTTTCCCCCCATGCACCCCTTCCCTAACCCATTGCCCCCTCTCTCTCTCTCTATCTCTCTCTCCTCTCATTCTGTCTCTCCCCTCCCTTCCCCTCCCCTCCTCCCTCTCTCTATCCCCCTCTCCTTCCTTTTCTCTCTCTCTCTCTCCCTCTTCCCTCTCTCCCCTCTCTCTCTCCCCCTCTCATTCTCTCTCTCTCTCTCTTTCTCCCTCTCTTCCTCCCCCTCTCTCTCCCTCTCTCTCTCCCTCCCCCCCTCTCCCCTCCCCCTCTCTCTCTCTCTCTCTCTCTCTCTCTCCCCCTCTCCCTCTCTCTCCCCCCTCTCCCTCTCCTCTCTCCCCCTCTCCCTCTCTCTCCCCTCCCCTCTCTCCCCCTCTCCCTCCCTCTCTCTCTCCCCCCTCTCTCTCCCCTCTCTCTCCCTCTCTCTCTCTCTCTCTCTCCCCCCCTCTCCCTCTCTCTCTCCCCTCTCTCTCTCCCTCTCCCCCCCTCCCTCTCTCCCCCCTCTCCCTCTCTCCCCTCTCTCTCCCCTCTCCCCCTCTCCTCTCTCTCTCCCCCCCCCCTCTCCCTCCCTCCTCTCTCTCCCCCTCTCCCTCTCTCTCTCTCCATGGGTGCAGCAGTAGAACAGCAGACCCATAAATAACATATGCTTCCCATTCAGTTGTGACAGTGGTTGGGGGGTGGGGGGTCTTTATTGAATATTGTAACTGCTGTGGGGGGGTTATGGCAGCTGGGCCTGAGGGGAGGGGAGGTGGGATTGGGGGGTGAGGGGCAGGTAGACACAATACACTGGGGGGGGGGCAGTATTCACCTCTGAGTGACTTGTGTGGTTTATATTCCACAGACTTCCTGCAGGTTTAGATGAGACCGCTCAGCCCCCCCCCCAGGCTGGTTAGAGGGCACAGAGAGTGCGGCGCGCGGCGCGGTTCGGCTCATCCAGCCAATGAGACTCGTTAATAATGTCACCCAGCGCCAAGGCGGTAACCATGGAGACGCGGTCGGTGGGCAGCAGTGGGAGTGGGAGTGTGTGTGTGGGGGGGGTTAGTGCTCACCACACGTCCCACGCCCCTCACCCTCACAAATCTGTGTTAACCAGAGGCTTCCCACTGCCCACCCTGCTCTGCCCACTTCCTGTGCGAACCTCAATTGGCTCTGCCCACTTCCTGTCCTTCCAGAAGGGGCCCTCGGGCTGGCTAAAACTAAATTTAGACCCTGGTCCCTGCGGTGGAAATGCAGTGAGTTCCTCTAAAGGTTTCTGGTTGCTGGGGAAAGTTCCTGCGGTGGAAACGCGGCTTTAGAGAGAGAGAGGTACTCTCAGGTGCGTTAGAGAGAGAGAGAGAGAGAGAGAGAGAGAGAGAGAGAGAGAGAGAGAGAGAGAGAGAGAGAGACTCTCTCAGGTGCGTAAGAGAGAGAGAGGTACTCTCTCAGGTGCGTCAGGTTCCACGTTTCCAAAAAGTCCCGGAACTTTTAGTCCCAGGGACTATTTTCAAGGAACTAAAAGGTTCCTTCAGTCCATTGTAGTCTGCGTTTCCACAGGGGTCTAAAGAACCGCTCACATATGTCATTCTTTATTTAGCCTTCTCGCTTCATGAAAAGCGTTTAAAATAATGGCATTTCGTGACCATGTTTTTGTTGCTAGCTAGCTAGCTAACTTGTCACTGATATCAATAAACATATAATATCAAATATTAGACTAGTTAGTTAGCTAGCCTGATCACTCTTTCTCTCCACGGATCTAAACAAAGAAATAGCATGACATCCAGTTCAATGTTGATTTTTCCAAAACACAACTGGTTTGCTACTGCCGATTTTTAAAAATGGCGGTTGAAACACAACGCTGCAAGTCTTTTACCATACTCGACCAATCAGAAATGTTCCGCGCTGCAAGCCCCACCTCCAAAGTTCCTGTACTTCGAAAAAGTACTACCCCTTGAATAGGGACTCTTTTGGTGGTAAAGTAATGTCCCCGGAACTAAATTTAGACCCTGGACCCTGTGGTGGAAACGCATCTAAAGGTTCCTAGAGTTCCTCTGGAAAGGTTCCTAGTTCCTGTGTTAGAAAGTTCTCTCAGGTGTGTGGAAGAGAGAGAGAGGTACTCTCTCAGGTGTGTTAGAGAGAGAGAGAGAGAGAGAGATACTCTCAGGTGTGTTAGAGAGAGAGAGGTACTCTCTCAGGTGTGTTGTGGGTGTCCTCTGAGAGCAGGTGTGTGGGACGGCTGGCTCATGGCTGTATCTCTCACCTCCCTCTCCTCTCCTCTCTTAAAGGGCCCACCCGGCTCCCAGCCGTCACCTCACCCCCAGCCACCCCCCCACAACCCCAGCAACCCCATGATGGGACCCCATGGCCAGGTAAGAGCAAGCCAGCCTGGAGAAACACACACGCACACGCACACACACATGCGCACTCACATGCGCACTCGCACACTCACAATCACGCACACTCGCACACTCACATGCGCACACACACAATCACACACACACACACACACACACAAACACACACACACACACAATCACACACACACACACAAAGCTCTGTGCACGCACGCACACACACACACACACAATCACACGCACACACACACACACACACACACACTATCTCACTGCTTGGTGTGAAGCCAAGACAGAGGCAGTAGAGAACACCCTGGCCCTGAGAGGCGCAGTCACAGTTGTTATGTAACTTAACTGTTTTTCCTCCCTCTTCCCCCTCGTCCTGTAGCCACTCCTCTCCTCCCCTCCCCTCCCCTCTCCTCTCCTCTCCAGTTAGCTGTGAAAGCCCGTCTCTTCATTCATGTGGTTTCACATTTCCTCATACACAGTCTCCCTGAGTGTGTCAATATGCCTTTCTGAAGAGGGCTTCATGCTGGCGGGCTGTCTGAGCGCAGGCAAACCTCCCCAACCGCCGTGTGTGTGTGTGTGTGTGTGTGTGTGTGTGTGTGTGTGTGTGTGTGTGTGTGTGTGTGTGTGTGTGTGTGTGTGTGTGTGTGTGTGTGTGTGTGTGTGTGTGTGTGTGTGTGTGTGTGTGTGATGTGTGTGTGTGTGTGTGTGTGTGTGTGTGTGTGATTGTGTGTGTGTGTGTGTGTGTGATTGTGTGTGTGTGTGTGTGTGTGTGTGTGTGTATGTGTGTGTGTGTGATTGTGTGTGTGTGCAGGTGTGAGTGTGTGTGTGCATGTCTCTTTGTAATGTGTGTATGTGTTGTGTGTGATTGTGAGTGTGTGTATTTTGTATTGTGCAGGCGTGTGTGTGTGTGTGTGTGTGTGTGTGTGTGTGTGTGTGTGTGTGTGTGTGTGTGTGCGTGCGTGTGTGTGTTCAGGGCAGGCAGATGCATATGACACAATGGTGTGAGATTTTTGGGGGCGGGGCAGAGGGGGCTTTGTGTGTGGGGGAAGAGGAAGAGGCCAAGGTTTCCCTAAACAAACCCTTGTGTAAATATCGGGGTGTGTGCCAGGCGTGGGCCAGGCCTTGGGCGTGCCGTTCGGTGGCTCGGACCCACGTTCTCACCGGCACCACCGCAGGCCGGGGTGGGGGAAGGCCCTAGTGACCGCAGGGCTGTCAGATTGTGGAAGGCCTGAATATCTAAATGTCATGTACATATTGCCCAAGCTAGGAAAATAAAGGATACAAATTATTATTATCAACAATTCTATATGTAATAATGAGGTTATTGTTGTGTTATTGTCCAGAGCTAGGATGAGCTCTCTGGGGTGAGCGGGTTTATGTATTGCAAAGAGTAACTCTGTTCCTGAGTGGGAGAGCAACCTTGAACTTGGATTTTATAATGCTTCTTCATAAACCCTTTTTTAGTACTCTGGCGCCCCCTGCTGGTGTGTCTGCTCTGGTGTGTTCCAGCATCAACATCAGCAGCAGTAGTGCACGTGGGCACGACTTGGTGTCCGTACAGACAGAGATAAAGCCATGACTTTTATTATGAATTACATGCACCTTTCCATGACCACTGACACTCTTTCTCTCTCTCCCCCCGTCTCTCCCTCTCTCTTCCTCCCTCCTCTCCCTCTCTCTCTCTCTCTCTCTCTCTCTCTCTCTCTCTCTCTCTCCCCTCTCTCTCCTCCCCCTCTCTCTCTCTCTCCCTCCTCTCCCTCTCTCTCTCTCTCTCTCTCCCCCTCTCCCTCTCTCTCTCTCTCTCCCCTCTCTCTCTCCTCACAGCCTTTCATGTCTCCACGGTACCCAGGTGGACCTCGCCCCCACGCTCCGCATGCCAAATCAGGTATGGACCCCACTTGAACTCTTTTCTGTTGTCTTTTTCACCTGGAGATGCATGTAACCCTGCAGAGCCACTCTCAGAACAAGTTGAAACTTCCTGTGGAAGTCAGAACAGCTGAGACCCTGGCCACCTTCAAGCGGCGACTGAAGACTCACCTCTTCAGGGTGCACCTCTCCCGTAGTCCGGTTTTTTGTTAACTTAGGGACATAGTTGCTTACTTTTACACATGTCTACTTGTTTATGTATTGTATTAGGCTTAGGCATTATTTTCTGCATTGAGTGCTTTACTGCTACCTCTGAATTGTGGCTACAGATTTACCTACAGGGTCCTAGTTTAACTATGTGGTTGCTCCTAGCACCTAGGAACTGTACTTCCCGCTAGGGTGGCTTTCAGCTAAACTGTTCTTGACTACGGTTAACACTCTGTTGTACGTCGCTCTGGATAAGAGCGTCTGCCAAATGCCTGTAATGTAATGTAATGTAGTAAATGACCATGCCTTAACACCTCCTGATCAGCAGGGGGCAGCGTAGGGACACTGTAATGTAATGAAACAGCATGGTCCATTCAGAAGTGATCTGTAACAGAGCCGTGCCATCGAGTAACCCTGCGTTCTAACAGCGGGCGATACTAGGCGATGAAATCGCCCAGTGGGCGTTCACCCCGTGTGTTGTCACGCTTGAATGGCCTCCACAAAGTGCTTCCGACGTGCTTACGAAATTTTTGCATGGTAAACAAATAGTTAATCATAGATTTTGAGAATCTTTATTATAAATATTAGTTGGCTAGCAGTATTGTTCCCTTCAACCATGAACCGCAAACTCAAACTCAGAAGGCTTTTTGCAATTGCGGCCATTTACTTGCGCTGGAAACGCAGGAGGTCCCGTGTGTGGGTCCACAGAATTTTGTGTCGGAACTAGGAACCAAATTTCGGTGTTGTGTTGGTTCCGCGTGGAAGGTAAAAACAGCAACACATGAATTTGATTGGCTCTTATCGGGCGATATTGCCCGAAAGTTCTGGATTTTCCACTTTTTTTCTGTGTCGCCGCCACGCCCACAAATGTAACATCGCCGAATCGCCAGTAGTTGCCCGCTCTCATAGACAATGAATGCATTTCCGGCAACTAGTTGCCGAATCGCCCGCTGTTAGAACGCAGGGTGAGACCCGTGTTGAGAGACGTATGTTGTGAGTGAGGAGGACGAGCCGAACAGGTCACAGGATCCAGCGCTGTGGCCCGCCATCACACAGGACACCAGCTGTCAAGAGTTTCATATCAACTACTCTGAGCATCCTTAAGACAGGTTCACTTAGAGTTATTATTATGATTTGTGCTATTCATATTCATGTTATATACTTGTACATTATAAGTATAATGTTGTAAAATTATAAATAAAACATAGAAAATTAAGATTTACTTAAGATATTCTTTAATATAATCATGATACATTCAAAGGTTTTAACCTTGATTGAAGGTGACTCTCTGTCCCAGGGTTTGAGTGTGAGGTCATAATGGTCTTGACTTCTACTTCTGATATTCTACTACGGTGGTTCTGTGCGGCTCAGTTGGTAGATCACAGCGTTGGCAACACTTAGGTTGTGGGTTAAATTCCCACTGGGACCACATGTGCTGAAAAATGTATGCATTCACTACTGTAAGTCGCTTTGGATAAAAGCATCTGCTAAATGGCGTATATTATTATATATTATATTATTACTATGACTTTGTTATGATTTTCTGGCCTTGGGTTTCCTGCGATCTGATTAGTGTCTGCAGATTTCCTGAAGGTGGACTTGGTTGCTCTTGGTGGTTTGTCATTTCACACACCCGCCCTGTTGTGAGATTGGTCAGCCGTCGTGACTGAATATTGGTTTATTTTTTTTAATTAATTTTGTTTCAGATTTTTCTGTGTTTCCAATTTGGAAGCCAATTAAACCTTTATTTATTTAGATGAACCCTCCCCCCACAAACTCGATGCCTGTCTCTACGGGGCAAGCTACTCTCCGAGGCCGGCGATGATCCGCCTCCTTCGAGACAGAACTCACGACTCACATTCTGGAGACACCCTTTCATGCTTCACAGCGAGTTTGTGCCGACCACCCTCCCCCCTCCCTCAGGAGCAGACAGCCACATGCCACTCCCAATCGGGGCTAATGGCCAGGGCCGGTCTGGCAGAGACGGGTTTCGAACCGCATCCCTGATAGGCAGCTTACACTTGTACAGGACCAGCCAAATATCTGTGCGTTAGACCGCTACACTATCCGCCAGCCCCTGAATATGGGTTTATTAGTGAAGCGCATCCCAGGAAGTTGTGAGAAGTTGCTCTGGTTTGTGGGGCCGGGGGCATCGTTTACATGCCCTAAGCCCTCCTTTGATGCCTCTTCTTATCTTTCACTTTGCCCGCCAGCCTGATCCGAGGGTTACAATGGGCTTATGCCCTGCTTAAACGTCAATAATATATTCATGTGCTTGATCACGCAAAGCCTTAAAAACAAAGTAAAAGGATTTTAAAAGTCTGTTTGAGGAGTTACAGGCAACCAGTGGAGAGATTGGAGCACGCGTGTGATATGTGCCCACTTCCTCTGTTTTATTTGTAATCTAGCAGTACATAAACGGACACGCACACACAGGGGCGATGACTTAACCTCTGCTACACCTAGTGGTGGTGGAGGAGGTAGCACTGAGCGGACGGTGTTCTGTTGAGGTCATGGGAAATTTAGTTTTTTGCGGTGAGAGGGACTACACTACCGTTCAAAAGTTTGGGGTCACCTGCTGGAAACGATTTTTATCTCATAATTGACAATGCTTTACACCGTATACATTTCTGTAAATACTTTAAAATTACAAAAAACACATGTAACAATGAACAAAATGAACAGCAAAGAAATGTTCAAGAAAATTATATTTAAAATTGAATCTTGGATTCCTCAAAATAGTCACCCTTTGGCGTGAGAATAGCCTCACAAACAGTGGCCATTCGGTTAATAAGTTTTAGCAGGAAATCACCCGATATGTTTTCCCAGCTATCCTGCAGCAATTCCCAGAGAAACTTGTGGGTTGCTTTGCTTTGACTCTTCCTTTCCAGTTTGTCCCATACAAGTTCTATGGGATTGAGGTCTGGACACTGGGCAGGCCAGATCTTTAGTTTGAGTTGTTGTTCACATTCCTCCTTCACCAGATAGTTCTTGCACAACTTCAAGGTGTGTTTCGGGTCGTTATCTTGCTGAAGAATGAAGGAGTGCCCGATTAGCCATAGTCCAGATGGAAGGTGACCCCAAACTTTTGAACGGTAGTGTACATTGTGCTGCGATTGATGGTGGCAGTAGTGATCTGTGGCAAGCTGTGATGAAATGCAGTGTGCTGATGGCTGTCTCTCCCTCTCTCCCTCTCCCTCTCTCTCTGTCTCTCAGCCCCCTGTGGGAGTTCCAGGGTCACAGCCCCTACTGCCAAACAGCCTGGACCCCACCAGACCACAGGGTAAGACTGCAGGGGGCAGGGCCAGTGGGCAGGAAACAGGAAACAGGAAATGAGCGTGGGGCGGAGCTTTTTGGACAGGGTTGTCGGGGGAGGGGGGTCCAAGAAAGGGGGTGGGGTCAGCAGAGATCTAAGGGTCTTTTGTTGTTTTTTTGTGTGAGGAATCCATGTTTATTTTACCCCCCAGGTCACCCGAATATGGGCGGGCCAATGCGAATGAACCCCCCCAGAGGGATGGGGGGCATGGGTCCACAGGTAGGCAGAACTCACCTCCATGCACACACACACACACACACACACACACACACACACACACACTCTCCCTCTCTGCATCTTTGCCAGCTCAGTAATCAGCAGCTTGCTGAGTGTGCCAGTCTGCCAAACTAAACTTCATGTGGGAGGGGTCAACTGAGGGCCAATATAGCAGCCCACTATGCTCTCCCCCCTCCATTCTGCACAATCACAGAACACTCGCTTCCTGCTGACCATGTGACCCACATTGTGACCATGTGACCTTGGAGCTCTGCAAGGCGACGGGCTCGGGATGGGGCGGCTGGGGGGGCTGGGGTTCGGTCAGCAGGGTGTTACCCACCTCATTGCGCAATAGTGCCCCCTCTGATCAATCCGGCACCTGCCGTCTGTCGTCACAGTCCACGCCCCCCCGCTGGATCTGTGCAGCGCAGAAAACCAGTAGGAGTTGCTATGGCAACGTTGCGTGTAACAGTTGCCGTGGTGATGCTGCTGTGTAGGCGTTTTGGGGACCCAGGGGTGTGCAGGAGGTGCCGTGGTATGTGTGTTTCCCTCAGGAGAACTGCCATGGGATGAGGCTGTGCTTGTGTGTTTCCCTCACTGCGCAGAACTACGGCGGGATGAGGCCCCCGCCCAACTCCATGGGTGGCCCCGGAATGCCCGGGATGAACATGTGAGTGAGTACGTACAAACACACACACACTCACACACACTCACATACACACACTCACACACACACACACACATACACACACACACACACACTCACACACACACACACACACACACACACACACACACACACACACACACACACACTCACACACACACACACACACACACTCACACACACACACACACACACACACACACACACACACACACACACACACACACACACTCACACACATACACAAGGGAAGGACTTGCATTGCATTACATTTACATTTGACATTTTAGGCATTTAGCAGACGCTCTTATCCAGAGCGACTTTCACAGTTTACATTTCTTTACATACAATCCATTTATACAGCTGGATATTTTACTGAAGCAATCCAGGTTAAGTACCTTTAGCTCAAGGGTACAACGGCAGTGCACCTGCTAAACGGCAGTGCATCGAACCTGCAACCTTTGCGTTACAAGCCCAGTTCCTTAACCATTATGCTAACACTGCCGCCAGGGCCGCGAAACACCAAGCTAACGCTAACGACGTCTGGGGGATGTCTCGCACCATACTCCTGTCTCACTCTCTCTCACTCTCTTTCTCTCTCTCTCTCTCTCTCTCTCTCTCTATCTATCTCCCCCTCTCTCTCTCCCTCTCCCCCCCCCTCTCTCTCTGTCCCAGGGGCCCAGGGGGCCGTGGACCGTGGCCTAACCCCAATGCTAACTCAGTAAGTGCGCCCGTGGGTTTTGGGGTGGGCGGTTGCAGTGTCACTCAGTCATTTCGTGATGAAGACGATAGCGTACTCTCTCCACAGATAGCATACTCTTCCTCGTCTCCGGGCAACTATGTGGTGAGTGTTGAGCGTCTGTGGATGGAAGCGCCACCACAGCATCGCCAGCAGGGGGGGCTCTGTAGAGTAACGTCAAGTGTAGCGATGATAACGGTCCTTTCAAGCTGTGAAATTTACGCTAGATGGAGAGGGTGAAACCAGAACGTACTACGGATGAACCGTTTTTTCTCTGTTCTTTTCTGTTTTGTCGCCACCATGAAATGCTTTTATGAAATCATATTTCCACCTATAATTACAATGGACCCGTCTTAGACGTTGTCATGACACTGGCAGGTATGGGTTTTCTCCGCTGTTACCGTCTCTCTCCCTGTCTCTCAGGGTCCGCCGGGGGGAGGGGGCCCACCAGGAACTCCCATCATGCCCAGTCCAGGAGGTGCGTCGCCTTAATATGTCCCACGTGCAAGCGTGATTTCCCAAACTCAGTTCCTCCTCCTCAAATTACCTTCTAATTTCTGCTTTTTGTTTTAATTGTGCAAAGTTTTAAGATTTGGAGTATTACACAAGAAAGGGACATTGTCCGAAGGTGTGGCTCATGATGCTGTTTTCCCCGTCTCTCCCCAGACTCCACAAACTCCAGTGAAAACATCTACACAATGATGAATCCTATCGGTCCTGGAGGCAACAGACCCAACGTGAGTTAAGAACATAAGAACAAGGCCTCCCGCGTGGTCCAGTGGTTACAACGTCCGACGCTGGCCACGGAGACCGGGTTCAATTCCCCGTCTCGCCAAGTGTCGGCTTTGGCCGGGAGTGCCACCAGGGGGCGGCGATTGGCTGTCCGCCCCAGGGAGGGGGGAGGGAAGCCGACGTGACGTTCGCTGCGTATAAGAGTGGCCCTGTAAGTACCGGGGTTACGGTCACTGACGCTCGAAGAGGCGTCACTACTACTGGTCGCAGGACTACGGCAGCGAACTCACATTACTAGGGGGATTGACGTAAAAATAGCGGGTCTAATTGGCTACCAAATTGGGAGAAAATGGGAGAAAATCAGAAACAAATAAAAAAATAAAAACATAAGAACATAAGAATACATAATGATGAGAACGGGCCGTTCGCCCATCTAGGCTTGTCATGTCCTAATCTAAAGAGTATCTAGTACTACATCTAGCCTGGACTTGAATAGCCCAAGCGTTTCTGCCTCTACTACCCGACCTGGCAAGCTGTTCCAGGCATTGACAACTCTCTGTGTAAAGAAAAACATCCTAATATCTGTGCAGAATTTGCCTTTAACTCATTTCCACCTGTGGCCTCTTGTTCTGCTGACCCCACTTATCTTAAAACATCTTTGGTATTTTACTTTGTTAATCCCTTTTAGGAATTTAAAACCTCAATCAAATCCCCTAAGTCTCCGTTTGCTAAGTTTAAATAGATTGAGTGCCTTAAGTCTATCATCATAACTTTTACCTTTCATACCAGGTATCAGTTTAGTTGCCCTTCTTTGGACTTTTTCAAGAGCTTCTATATCTTTCTTGTAGTGCGGTGCCCAGAACTGCACACAGTATTCTAAGTGAGTTCACATAGAAGTGTACACTCTGTGTGTAGGGCTCACTAAGAAGTGTACACTTTGTGTAAGGTTCACTAAGTAGTGCACACTCAGAGAGTAGGGTAAACTCCACACACTCAGGGATTCAACTCAAATATTGAAGTATAATAGCCCAAGCGTTTCTGCCTCTACTACCCGACCTGGCAAGCTGTTCCAGGCATTGACAACTCTCTGTGTAAAGAAAAACATCCTAATATCTGTGCGGAATTTGCCTTTAACTAATTTCCACCTTTGGCCTCTTGTTCTGCTGACCCCACTTATCTTAAAAAATTGTTGGTATTTTACTTTGTTAATCCCTTTTAGAATTTAAAACCTCAATCAAATCCCCCTAAGTCTCCGTTTGCTAAATTTAAATAGATTGAGTGCCTTAAATCTATCAAATCAAATCAAATCAAATCAAGTTTATTTGTATAGCGCTTTTCACAATAGAATTGTCACAAAACGCTTAACAGAGGGGGAACCCAGGCCTAGACCCCCAAAAGCAAGCCTAAAGGCAACAGTGGCAAGGAAAAACTCCCTTGGTAGGGAGAAACCTTGGGAGGAAATCTATCATCATAACTTTTACCTTTCATACCAGGTATCAGTTTAGTTGCCCTTCTTTGGACTTTTTATCTTTCTTGTAGTGCGGTGCCCAGAACTGCACACAGTATTCTAAGTGATTTCACATAGAAGTGTACACTCTGTGTGTAGGGCTCACTAAGAAGTGTGTACTCTTTGTGCAAGGTTCACTTAGAAGTGTACATGTACTATGTAGGGTTCACTAAGAAGTGTACACTCTGTGTGTAGGGCTCACTAAGAAGTGTGTACTCTTTGTGCAAGGTTCACTAAGAAGTGTACATATACTATGTAGGGTTCACTAAGAAGTGTACACTCAGAGAGTCGGGTAAACTCCACACAACTCAAATATTGAAGTATTCAACTCTCCAATATTGAAGTATTCAGACCATGTGGTCCACCTGACAGGGTTCCAGCCTGGAAATGTCAGATTCCATGTAACGGTATATATTTTTTTATTGTTTTCCGATAACGTTACCGCAAAACGTCTGTACCCCTGCCAACGTTGTTGCACCTGTGCTGTTCTCACACACACACACACACACGTAATGAGACATGTATTTGCACTAACACAACAAAATGTGTTAAGTTATGACAGTAAAGTCAATTTTTGCATCAGACACAAACAAAAAGTATTTGAAAACCTTACATTTGTCATTGAGATGTGATGTAAAATGTGAATGTGATTTGAGCGGGACCCTGACCTGTGTTCCAGTTCCCCATGGGTCCAGGCCCAGACGGGCCAATGGGAGGGATGGGCGCCATGGAGCCGCACCATATGAACGGGTCGCTAGGTGAGCAGCGCTGTCTCTACGCCTCGATCAGCACACAGCAACACTCAGCTTAACAGGCTAACAGGCTAAAGAGGGTCCACAGCAACACTCAGCTTTTAACAGGCTAGAGGGTCCAATTAGCAACACTCAGCTTTTAACAGGTTTTCTGTTAGGGGACAGCAAGACTGTTACCCTGAAGTGTTTGCTGTGGAGAGTGAATCAGGCTTTTGTTCCAACTGAACAGTGACACACCTGATTCCACTAATCAAAGCCCTGATTGAAGACTTTGATTAGCTGATTAGCTCAAATCAAGGGTGAGCTACTGCTCGGCTGGAAACAAAAACCTGCACCCACACCGCCCACACAGGGAAAGATTGCCCACCCCTGGGCTAGAGGGTCCACAGCAGACACAACTTTGGCTTGAGAAGAAATTGTAGCAAGGTGGCAGGGGTGGCCACCATGCCAGGGGGTGAGTGGATGAAAGACCAACAAAAAACTATGGTTCAATAGGCCAACGTCAATTTATTACTCTTTTTCAAACAATTAAAACAAAACACAAAGATAAAGCATTGAACTCAAACCGATTCAATAGAGGGAAACAGCAACCAAAAAACAGCACTTCTGCCTCCATGCTGTGATGTCCTGTATGTCTTGTGTGTTCTTTCACTGCCTCCTGTATCATTGCTGCTGTGAAAAACCTAATTCCCCCCCCCCCCCGGGATTAATAAAGGCTATCTTATTTTATCTTATGCCCCAAAACCTCTCTCATCAGGCATGGCAGGCTGTGCTTTTATAACGGCCTAACGAAGGCAATGGCTCACAGCTGAGTTGATTGCTCATTAGCCTCAGGTGAGCCTGCCTGTAGGTGAGGCCTCTGCTGTCCAAGGCCCTGTAGTCCTCTCCAGGCTGTGGGAGGGAACAGGAGCACCTGACAGCAGCCAAAAGGGAGGCGCAGCCCTCTGCACTCCTCCCTCCACCTCTCCCAGTGTCACAAAATGGTTAGGTTTCTACACACAAATAGGACTCAGACTTACAAAACTGGGGGCAGGGGGTTTCTGAAACATCGCCAATCCCCGAAATGCACCCTTAAACGAAGGCGTCAGACGGGAACACTGTCAATCAGTAATGTCATTTCCACCATCTGAGAGTTCATCCGTTCAAGAAGTGAATCATAGAGGCCACGCAATCTCATGCTTCCTGGTGCAAGTTGTTGCGCCATGGTGATGCGCCATGGTAACCACAACGTAGGCCTGCTCCACATTCCCAATAAACCCGTTTATGAGCGGAGCATAAGAGCTGGTGTGAATGTGTTTAATGATTCATGTTTATGGCGTCCTCCCTTTGTGTCCACAGGGTCTGGCGACATGGACGGGTTGCCAAAGGTGAGACCCAAAGATCCCTCCGCTTGCTCTTACTCTCACCCTGTTAGTGAGACGGTAGAATTTAACATTTTACATGACAGGCATTTAGCAGACGCTCTTATCCAGAGCGACTTGCAGTTGACATTTCTTTACATACAATCCATTTATACAGCTGGATATTAACTGAAGCAATTCAGGTTAAGTACCTTTAGCTCAAGGGTACAACAGCAGTTGAACGTTACAAACCCAGTTCCTTAACCATTATACCACACTGCCTGGCCATTTTATTTTTATTGTACTTATTATTCTTGTTGTCCCCTCTCCACCTGCAACCCCCTGTTCTGTTTTCACTGTGTAAGTGAGACTGGCACAGGACACACTGTGGTGGGAGTTTATGTTGTGTGTGTATGTTGTGTTAGATTGTATGTGTATGCCAATGCCCGTCTGTGTTATCGCAAAACAAATTTCCCTCTGGGATAATAAAGTATCTATCTTATCAGCTGTTGTAGACCAATATTAGTCCGGTCTGTAATGAGTCAGTTCGTAAGGGTTAATAAACTTTAAAGGTATGAACAGATTGAAAGTGCTCTATTAAAAGTATGAACAGATTGAAAGTGCTATTTTAAAGGTATGAACAGATTGAAAGTGCTATTTTAAAGGTATGAACAGATTGAAAGTGCTATTTTAAAGGTATGAACAGATTGAAAGTGCTATTTTAAAGGTATGAACAGATTGAAAGTGCTATTTTAAAAATATGAACAGATTGAAAGTGCTACATTAAAAGTATGAACAGATTGAAAGTGCTATTTTAAAAGTATGAACAGATTGAAAGTGCTATTTTAAAGGTATGAACAGATTTGAGGTCAGAGCGCCACAGCCTAGGGTGAGGTCAGGTGATGACAGCTCTGTGTTGGGGGCGTGGCCTGTGAGAGATGGCCAGTTAGGTGAGGTGCTCATGGGAAATGTGACGTTTGTGTAGAACTCTCCGAACAACATGGCGGGCATGAACAACCCCCCGGGAACGCCGAGGGACGACGGAGAGATGGCGGGAAACTTCCTCAACCCATTCCAAAGTGAAAGTGTGAGTGCAGCCTGTTACCCACAATGCCCAGTCCCCTGACCCCCCGACCCCTGACCCCTGCTTCTTGCTCCTGCAGTCACATGTCTCCCCACCCGGGCACAGACGCTCTAGTGATTGTGTGTGGGTGTGTGTGTGTGTGTGTGTGTGTGGGTGGGTGTGTGTGTGTTGTGTGTGTGTTTGTGCTGTTTTCACAATTGAAGAAAAAGAAAAGAAAGGTGATTAGACACCCTCTCATCTCTCTCCCCTCCCTCCCTCTCTCTCTTTTCAGTATTCGCCCAACATGACCATGAGCGTGTGATTTTACACTTTATTTTTATTTTACTTTCATTTCTTGTTATTTTTGTTTTTGTTGCCCCCCACCCCAACCAAACCCCCCTCCAAACCCCAAACCGGAACCCTCAAACCCCCTCCTCCTCCGTTACACTGCCCCTCCCGGATGGCCCTATGCGCCCGACAGCCCCTGGAATGATTCTGGAGCGCGGGACTCACGTCGCCATGGTAGCGCACCCCGGGGCCTGCAAAATGGCGGGCGGCAGGAAGCAGTCACAGGGCCACAGGAAGAGCCTCCTCGCTGACTCCGCCCCCCTCCCGGTGTTTCTGACCGGACCGGGACCTTGAGAGGACGGTGCGGGACAGCGGCCGGGGACAGAGCCGAAACTGGCGGCCCCCTCTCCTCTCCTCTCCTCTCTCCCTTCTTAAAAATATACAACGACAACAACAACAAACACAGGAACTCCGTACAGTAGAATGAGAATGAGAGAGGGGTGGGAAATCCTCCTCGTTTCACTGATGTGTACATTT
This sequence comes from Aldrovandia affinis, assembly GCA_029706075.1. NCBI lineage: Eukaryota > Metazoa > Chordata > Actinopteri > Notacanthiformes > Halosauridae > Aldrovandia > Aldrovandia affinis. Next base: position 266,040 of record JAINUG010000444.1, on the reverse strand, counting down.
ACAGAAACCGACAAACTACAAAAAAAAAAAAAGAAAGGAAAAAAAAAAAGACTTGTTATTGGACGAGGAAGGTTTCCATTATTCCCTGTATGTATTGTACCATTAATATTATTATTTGTATTATTAATATTGTTCTGATTATTAGTTTTGTTTGGTTTTTTCCTCCACGGATTGATTATTTTCTCCCGTAAAGGGCACATCTGTGTCTCGGCCGCAGGACCAGAACCCTCCCTCAGAAACGCACAGGGACGCGCTCGTGTTTACATGACCTTGCGCATCCGTTGTGGTTTTGACTCTGTGTTGAATGTCTCTGCTCCCTGTGAGTTGTGCTGCTGGAGTCGCCCCTCTCGAAGCCCCTGGGTTGTTCCTCGATCCCCCTCCTGTCCAGCACCACGGCCCCCACTGCGCTTAGGACAGCTGTTGGGTGTGCTGCGGCAGTTATCCAATCAGAGATGCAGATGGAGAGAAGTGTCCGGAATTCCGGCCTCTCTGATTGGCTGTTTCAGATCTGTGCAGATGTTATCCAATCAGAGAGCACTGCTGCAGATGGAAAGAAGTGTCCAGAATTCTGGTCTCTCTGATTGGCTGTTTCGGATCGATGCTGGGGGATCTGTGCAGATGTCAAGCAGCGCTGACTCCAGCCTGAACTTGATTGGTTTGTCCCACACAGACGGTTTGGCCCCGCCCTCCTCAGAATCTCCTGACCGCAGGCCTGTTTCCTGGCTCACGCTGAGGGCTTTTTGATGGTCTGCACTGGCTGTAATGGTACTAAATAGCATTCACCAAGACCCCCTCCCACCCCCACCGACCCACCACGCTGTGTCCACCTCCTCCCATTGGCCCTCCTGAAACGTGTGTTGGTTCTGTGTCCCTCTGCCATGTTTGGGTCTGATGTACTGCTCTTGGGGTTTTTTTTTGTTTCCTTTGTTTTAGCTTCAGTTCAGAAGTTTGCTTGCGTTTTATTTATTGCTTTTTTTTTTTCATAATTATTGTGCGTATGTCTCCACAGGACACACACACACAGTATATATGTAAATAGGCTAGTTTATATACCTCATAAAATAGTTTCACCTATACCTGCAGTGTCCTCTAGGGGGCAGTGTGTTCACAGTTTCCCCAGCCTCTGGTCCTGCTGTATATTTTATGTGGAGTTGACCAGAAATGGGAGTGCTTGTGTGGGGGGGTGGGGTTCTGATCCATCGAAAGTGTTTATTTGTTCAGCTTGGTTGTGTCCTGGAGCCAGTGGAGTTAACAGGCCAGGCCAGAGAATGTGTCCCTAACACATTTTAATTTTAATTGTATTATTATTATTAATAAATAATACTTTTATTTTGATTGAATGGCGAAGGGCAGTACGTTCTCAAGGTACTGTCTTCAGACCTACGTTTGTTGCCTGGAAGGGCAGGGGGCTGTGTGTGTACCTGTGTGTACCTGACATTGGGGTGAATCTGTGTACAAACCCTGTAGAGTTTACACACAGCGCCCTGTGTCCTGGGGGCGGGGGGCGAGGGCGTCGCCGGTGTTAAGGGGCAGGTTTGCTTTCCGGTTCCTCGCCTGGGCCTCGCGCCCTGACACACGCCCGCCGGCGACGCGCGAGCCAGAAGGAGGAGCGGAGCGGATGTGTAAACCACGGCCGGGATATCAACATCTCATCCTCAACTTTGACTAACCAAACAACTGTGCAAATGTTACCTTTTCTTTTGTGTTCTTCACAAGTATGGTTTTGGCGAGTTCGTTTCGATGGGGGTTGATCTGTGTTTGTGAAGAGGGGGGGGGGGGGACAGCACACATTTTTTTGTTCAGCACATGTTTTTTTTTTGGGAAACTGAAAGATTGAGGCGCATGCTGATTGGATCCAGGCTGGAGGTCTGCGGGAGAATCTCCCCGGGGTGGTGTCCGATGGCAACCCGATCCTGGGCCGCACCACCGCCTCTTTGGCAGGGAGGCTGAAATCGGCCGATCTGCCCTCCTTCACGAGGAAACGCGACACCTCAACCTGTTAATGGACCGTATCAAGTTTGGCCCGCATTTTTATTTTTATCTTTATCTCACGTGTAGCAGAGAAAAATAGGTTTTGGACAAAAAAGAAAAGAGAGGAAGGCTCGTTGGATCCTGGACCTGGATGGAGTGACTCGGGCCACAGGGCTGTTCCTCAGAAACTCTCGTGTGAGCGCGACGTGGTCATGTGACCCCCCCTGGGTGTGGTCATGTGACCCCACGCTGCCCTGGGGACACAGTGACTGTGCTGTCCAAGCAGGGGTAGTCTTTGTTCTTTGGCTCCTCCCCTTGACTACCTGTGGCAGATCCTCAGTCAGTTAATCTGCATAACCCCGCCCCCCTGTGTGACATCACACATGGACAGCCAGCGTGTTTATGACGCTGTGTGGCTGACCTCATAGAGCATGACTCACTCTCTGCTCTTCTGTTTCTACACCTGAGAGGCCACACACCTATAGGAGACCCCCCCCCCACACACACACACGCACCCACACACCACACTTACACACACCCGCACCCACGCATGCACGCACACACACACAGACATACACCCGCACACGCACGCGCATGCACGCACACAGACACACACACACACACACCCGCACACACCCACACACACACACACACGCTCACACACACACGCACACACACACACACACACTCACACACACACACACCCACCCGCTCATCCTCCTCCTCTGTATCCTCCCTCTTTCTCTTTCCCTCTCTTGTTTTCCCTCTCTTTCCCATGTAAATACTGTATAATGCATTTTGATATCGTTGACATGTGTTGATATGTCGGTCACTACCAATGATTGCAACTCTCACGAGGACAACAACAAAAAGCGTATTCAGATAATGGACAGATTCATTTTTTATTTAAAGCTGTTGTAGAAGATTCCTAATTGTAAAGCTAATCAGGGGTTAGAAGTCAGAAGATGTAATAATGAAATAACAGCAGCAGCTCCTTACAGAATGTTTAGTGTTTTTATTTGACGGCCGGCTCAGTGGACGCAGTGATTACGGAGCGTCCGGAGGCCAGTGAGAGAGGGGGCGGGGGATGTTTAATGAGCGGAGTGCAGAAATGTGGCCCTCACTCCCGTCGTCGTGCCGACGGACCGCATCTCCGTGGGAACGACTCAGAGACGAGGTCAGAGGTCGCGCAGGGAGAGTGGGCGGTTTCCAGCGGCAACGGTCCTCGCCTTCGCACCGTCGTCAGCTGTTGATTTTCTTCTTTTTCTTTTTTTTTTTTCAACGACGGCAACAGAATATAAAAGGACATTACGTAAACACGGGACGTTGTCTCTTTAATACAGCAACCGCTGGGGACCACACTTTACAGGTGTTTCATATGAAGGATTTGTATCTATTTAAAACAGGAAAAAAAAAAAAGTTAAATAAAAACATACACAACCTCATTTTGAATAAAAACAAACAGACAAAGTGTAAAAATTGGGATGGGGAGGGGGAGGGGGGTGGGTGCGTAGGGGGAGGGGGGTCTGTGTTTAATTTACCGTTCTCCTCTGAGGGCCTGTTGTATAATTCTGAGTCTTACTGATGCTGTCCCAGTCCTCAGTGTATATCAATTGCAATGTTGAACATTTCTGTAATTCTATTTGTGATGATGTACAAAACTGTATCATGAGGAAGAAGTTTTAATGCGGGGGGTGTGGGGGGTCAGGGATAAGGGGCGGGGCGGGGGGATTCTCCTGGTACTGCTCACTGTCCTTTTTTCCTGACGACACAGCAGTATTGAATATGAAGCAGTCTGTCTCCTGGGTTTGCTTCGTATCTCATGGTAGGATAGTTCAGTTCCCTGGGCACCCAAGGGCCTCCAGTGTCTTGTGTAGTTGATTAAAGAGGTCCTTTGTGTGTTTCTTTATATTGTAAAGTTTCTTTAGAGAAAAACAAAAACAAGTTACTTATTAAGAAATATGAGGAGGACAAAAAAAAAAAAAAAAAACTGCATCAATAATAAATGTAATTTGATTTTTTTTTTTCATCGTTTTTGAGTCGTCCGTTATTTCTCCCCGTGTCCGCCCTGCCCGTCCGTCCGTAGACCGATTTAAATGGATTCCCCCAGGTCCAAATGCTCATTCTGTGCACTCTCCCAATTATACTTCTACAGAGCCTTATGCTTCCTGGTAGTAATAAAATAAAATAGAAAAGTAGTGCCAGCCACGATGCGCCCAAGGTTCACGTAAAGGGTCTTCAGTCCGGTAATGAGGCAGTGCACAGGAAGTGTTGGAGCGGCGTGCGGCAGCAGCATCAATCACGGAGAGTGAGAGGGTGAGGGCGAGGGCGCAGGGTGGGTGGGGTGGAGGGGGTTAGGGTGTCCTTGTGTGGATTAAGACTGTCACGGCGATGAGTCATGGCCTCTGTTCCCCTGGGCGGGTGGGAGAGGGAGCGCATTTTAATTGATTCCCTGAAATGGTTACCCCCTTGAGGACGAATTAGCAGCGCTAGCAAAAGTTCAGGGGCGTGCAGTGTTTACGTCGTTGTCAAGGTCGCGACTCCCTTTGCGAAGAGACCCCCCCCACCCGCCGCCCCCCCAGGAGGAGGTGAACGCTGGTGGAAGCTCGGCCTCCCTTGGCCTTCAGCTCAGTGGTTGGGCCGGATGCGGATCCGGATGCACTGTGCCGCTGTCTGATATGAAACCTCATAAATGGTCTGGTTTTGAGATTCACCCTTGTAAAAGTCCCAAGTTTATGTTCCTGATTAAACGAGAGACTAAACACTGTCAGGTGAAGGGAAATGTGGAATGTATTTGTCGCACTGATACAGCCGAGAGCAGAGAATCCTTCGTTGCAGGCGAAACGGCCCAGAGCTACACCGTTATTGGAGCAAGAGGTGCCGATGATGTCACAATGAATCCTCCTCACTGGAGAGCAGGTTCCGATGATGTCACAATGATTCTGCACAGAAGCACAACACAGATGATGTCACAATGAATTGGAGAGCAGGTTCTGATGATGTCACAATGAATCCTCACAGAAGCACAATGCCGATGATGTCACTATGAAACCTCCTCTCAGGGTTGGGCCCGCCCGGTCCATCACAGGATGAGGATCTCCTCAGAGCTGCCCATCTGCCCCGCCGGCTCGATCTGGTCCAGCTGGATGGAGTGTCGGCGCTGCAGCCTCCTGCCCCACCGGCTGCCCAGTCTGGGCATGGCCCGCGGAGGCCTGGGGGGCATCTCGCCGGCAGCGGGGGCGGCTGGGCACCCAGGGGGGGCGGCGGAGCCGCTGGGGAGAGGGGGCAGGAAGCTGGTCCTCAGCTGGGAGCCCTTCCTCTTGCCGTCGGCGGGGGCCGGAGACCAGCCGCTGGCGTGGGGGGCGGGGGGGCGCTGGCTCCGGGGGCCCGGGACCTGAGCGGGGGCTGCAGGTGGGGGTCGGAGCCGCAGTGGTCGGGGTTCAGGCAGGGCAGCTGCAGCAGGGGTGCGTCTTGGAGGCACGGCAGGGTGTTCCTGCGGGACAAGTGCGGGAGGGGCCCCTCGGACGGGGAGAGCGCTTTGCGGGAGGTCCTGCCCCGCTTGGCCCACCCGGGGTCCGTCTGGGAGGGGCCCGGCCCACTGGGCGGGTGGAGGGAGCTCCTCCTCCGATGCACGGTCAGGTCAGGCTGCTCTTCCTCCTCCTCCTCATCCTCCTCCTCCTCATCTCATCCTCGCGCACGGCCGCCTGCCGCTGTCCCTCCTCGTAGGAGCTGCGCAGGTGCGCCAGGTTGTGAATGGCCAGCCAGGGCTCGGAGCGCAGCCGGTGGCCGTGGGGTGGGCGTCCCTCCCCGTCCCGGTCCCCGCCCGCCGAGGCCCCGCCCTCTTCCCTCTTCCCCGCCCCTGAAGTCGAAGATGTTCCCCCCCCTCCGCCTCGGAGCCCGGCGAGCCCCCGGCCCTCAGCTCGATCTCGGAGGGCGACATGCAGGCGACGGGCGAGGTGTCGGGCGAGGGCGGGACGTTGAGGTAGCGCCGCGTGCGCGAGTCGCCGTCGGCGCTGAGGTCGGTGGCGATGATGATGATGTCGCGCCCGCGCCGGCGGCAGGCGTCCAGCAGCGTCTGCAGCGTCTCCTGCTCCCGCGCGTTCACGGCGTAGACCAGCGCCGAGGCGCCCGCGTAGTCCTCCATGCTGGGGTCGGCGCCCGCACCAATCAGGGCCGCCGCCACCGCCGGCCCCGCCTTCTCCATGCAGGCGTACATGAGCGCGGTGCGGCCCGCCTTGTCCTGGGCGTTGGGGTCGGCCCCGTTCTCCAGCAGGTACTGGAGGAGTCTGAGGGCGCCGCCGGCGCTGCCCTGGTGGCCGCGCAGGGCCTTGCAGGCCGCCAGCAGGGGCGTCTCCCCCTTCTGGTTGCGCTCGTTCACCTGCGCCCCGCCCTCCACCAGCAGCCTCGCCAGACGCAGCTTGCCCAGCTGTGCCGCTGTGATCAGGGGCGTTCCGTCAGACGGGTATTCCTGGGGCTCCCTCATCCTCGGGAACAGGCGGGGGGCGCGCGGGCCGGGTTAAGGTGGGGCGCGTCTCATCGACCTGCGTCCGGGACGATACTCGGGGTGCCCTGGCGAAATTTCACTGCCCCCTCTGAAACGACAGAAAGCCGGAGCAGGGAGGTTATACCTTTTTGAAAGTGTCTAAGATGACACCCCACTCTAGCTGCTGTTTGTGGTACCAAGCACCAGCTCAAAGGCATTCATTCATTCATTCATTCATTCATTCATTCATTCATTCTCTAACCCGCTTATTCACTACATTACATTACATTACAGGCATTTAGCAGACGCTTTTATCCAGAGCGACTTACAGTTTACATTTCTTTACAATCCATTTATACAGCTGGATATTAACTGAAGCAATTCAGGTCAAGTACCTTGCTCAAGGGTACAACGGCAGTGTCCCACCTGGGGATTGAACCTGCAACCTTAATGTTACAAGCCCAGTTCCCTAACCTCTATATAATTCCTGGTCAGGGTCGCGGGGGGGCTGTAGCCTATCCCAGCATGCATTGTGCGAGAGGCAGGAATACACCCTGGACAGGTCACCAATCCATCGCAGAGCTGAAAGGCATGCTTCTCACACTGCGCTCTGTGTCATCGATGCTGTGCGGTCTCTTTAAGGGCTTACTGTAAGAGCGCTGTTCAGAAAGGCAAAGAACAAATAAAATCTGTTCTCACTTTATAATTCCCCTCTCCCACGATCAGATGTTGTGAAATTTGCTCGTTATAGTAATGCGCCTACAGCACTTCTGAGTTAATTGGTGCCAAATGTTAAATGCAAGTTTCAAAAGCCAAAATAATATCCTTATATCTTATGTTCGGAAATTCGATCTAAAATCTAAGGTGTCCGTGATAGAGGGAAATCGAGAAGGAAATCGATGCCATCATGACGCTGTCGGTTTCTTTCATCTCAGTGAAAATGTTGGATCTCTTTCTGGTTTTTTTGTGTGTCCTTTCCCCCTCCCTTAGCCCGCCCACACAACACGGCGTCCATTGCCCAGAAGGGAACGTTCTGTACATGAGGGGCTGGAGTGGGTGTTTAAAGTTGTGAATGGCCTTTGGGGTTGTTGTTTTTTTTTTTGCTTTAAATGTCGAGAGCTGAGGGTACAAAGAGTAGAGAGGCTGTTTGATTGGGGCAGAGAGGGGGCTTTGATGTGACCTCATCTGTGTGGGACCACCTTCTGTGATGAAACAGAAGAGAGAAGAAGGGTTTGGGGGCGCTTAGATTGAAGCCCCTGCTCACCTGCCTCCGCCTCTGCCTCCACGGCGATAACTGGCAGCTCGACGCCTTTTGATCCCGGCTGCCTTTGCCATGTAATAGCACCATATCGCTCTTCTCAAAAGAAAGAACCACTCCAGGTTTCACTCAATGGATTGTGCAGGAGGGGGAGACTCGACAAAGATAGTCTAGACAACGTAGATGTATAAACTGAGATTAAGGGTTGTGGTTTGGACTCGTCTTGAGGAGAGACAAATAAAATGTATTGGCGCTATATAACTCAGGATGAAGGGCTACGAGCATGGCCAACGTTGTGATAACGTTAACGTTGCATGAGCCTCCCCTGGCATATCGTGCCTCGTTACGTGAACATAAAGAAGCAAAACAGCTACGCGAGAACAAAGTGATGTCAGAATGGTCAAGCGCTGGGCAATGTAAAACGCTGCTGAAAATGTGGCGCTCAGATTTCATTTGTCCAGTGTTGATAGGATCCTCCGTGTCTGAACCGATTCACCTCAGAATCTACAAAGTAACACACGAGAAATGAGACCTAGACTAAAGAAGTCCTCAGCATTTTATAGAAACTTCGCCAGATATTCCTTCCCGTTATTCGACTGCTTGGTTTTCTTGAATGGAGACGAGCCTTGAGGTGCGCTGTAGGTCTCGTGAGTTGTTTGAAAATACACTGCAGAGAACTCTGTACATAAATCACACTGAGCCTGAATCATATTTCAGTGATGTATTGCTACAGGAAAAGGGAAAGTGAGAGCACTTTCTCATGTCTGACGTCTGACGATCTTTCGGTCTCGGGGAAAATGCAGAGATCTTTCATTTACATTTACATTTTTACATTTTAGGCATTTAGCAGACGCTCTTATCCAGAGCGACTTTACATTCCTTTACATACAATCCATTTATACAGCTGAATGTTTTACTGAAGCAATTCGGGTTAAGTACCTTGCTCAAGGGTACAACGGCAGTGCTCCACCTGGGAATCGAACCTGCAACCTTTGCATTACAAGCTCCAGTTCCTTAACCACTATGCTAACACTGCCTCTCAATAGCATTTGTTCCTCTCAGGTGAGGTCTGCTGTTTGCACAGGTGACGGTTGCCCTGATTTGGCAGAGGCAGGCAGGTGCTGAAACCAGACCCGTGTCTCTGTGTCACCTTAGAGGTGTATCCGCTACCTGGGCAAGGTAATTATTTACACCGTGCTGTTAGGGGGTATCACCCGACACATTAACAACACACACAACATAAGCCAGGTTCATGGTTTCTCCCCTCAAGGTGAATATCTCTGTGCCCCTGAAGGCAAAAGCCATTGTCATTTAAGATGTACTTGGAAAACAAATACTGTGTCTGGGAGTGAATGTGAGTGAACATTCAACCAATCTCTGATCAGTCCAATGTGTTATTATTTTTCCTTAATTTGGTCTTTTCTTTTTCTCATTTTAAACTATTCGCCTTTGGAGATAAATGCAAAGGGTCAGTGGAGATAAATGCAATGGTTGGACTGTTGCTGGCTGGTTGTTTTCTGAGGGTGTTGAGATCCTTTCCCGCGCCTGTCACACCAAAATCTCCCCCGACCCCTCTGTGTGTTTGTTTTCAACATCTTCCCGTTTTCTCCTGCAGTAACAGCATCTCAGAATTAGCTGTCACTCAAAATATCACGCTGCCGTTTGTCAAACCCCTGCTCTGTTTTCTTTCGTTTTGAAATCCCCAACGGCGAATGTTGATCTCAACGTGATTGTGTGTGATAATTACCAGCGCACGTTGCTATCGATGCCAGTTTGTGTTTCTGTGTGGACGTGCAAAAGTAACACAAGTAACTCTACTGAGCACATCGGTAAACTGCACTGTGATTTCAGTAATTGTGTGTGGAAGGGAGGACAACACTGACCTGTTGAAATCTCCTGTTGGATGCTCTGTTGGCTGTGCCCGTCCAGAACCAGTGGAACTTCATCGCTCCGGACTTCTGCAGACTCGGGGCACTCGGACAGTCCGGTTAGTGTCCGCACCCTTCTCCCTTTTCAGTCTGTCTGTCTGTCCCGCACAGCGAGTCCTCAGCTTCAAGGTGAGAAGAACCCCGGGATCATGTTGACCGTCTCTTAAAGGCGAAGCACACTTCGGTTTCCATGACGGTATTTGTGCCAAAGAGCCTCTGAATGATGTCGCTGTGGTTGAAGCTTGAGAGAGAGAGAGAGAGAGAGAGAGAAGGGGAGAGGGTAGCAGTGTTAGAAGACAGCTGCCTCTCACCGAAAAATCACTACAGATGTGTTTGTGTGTGTGTGTGTGTGGGTGTGGGTGTGTGTGTGTGTGTGTGTGTATGTGCATATCAGAGTGTGAGCGAGACAGCACTCTCTTACCTGACCTGTGCCTGTGTCATTTCGGATATCTGATGCCAGCAAGCGATGGCTGGAGATGGCTGTGGAGTGGCATGACATCATCTGCTCGCTTGCTCAGGACAGTGGGCGCAACGGGGATTTGGGGAGCCCCAGTGGAGCAGGGGACCAGCTCTACTGCTGGACCCATGGACGATGCCACTGCCACATGCGGATCGCTGCAAAGCCATTATCCTGGAGCCTCTTCCTCAGAGACACCACCCTCCACACTGGCCATCCCACCATCACTGTAACACTAAGAGGCTCTGCTCTAACTTCAGTGTGAATCTCGTTCAACTATCAACACTTCCTGCAGGAGTCGGTCAGATATCCCAGCAATTGGGATTGTTGTGTACTGTTGCATGGTTTCAATGACATTCCAACATAACTAATGACAGAAATGACTCAAGTCTATCTATACTTATTGGCCCAATAGCTTTCGGGGGAATATTATACATATTATGTACAACCACGCCAGTGCCGACAGTGGCTGAGAGTCCTGCCTTCCCAATCTATTCCATTATAAGTAGCTTTCTTAAACTTGAAATGTCGCTCCCGCATCTTCCCAGAACCCAGCAAAACCCTTTCATTCACAAATGCAAGACGGCTGTCAATTTCTGGTCTGCCGTCGACAAGCTAGGAGAGCAGCAGAGCGTATGAAATCGTTTTTTGGTTTTTGGATATCATGAAAGCTAAACGGTACACCATGAAGTTCCTGAGATTATTGTGCACATATTCATATCCTGAGATTAAAATGGTGGCAGTGACGGTCACTGTGAGTATGGGTCACTGGATGTGTGAGCCTGGTGCAGTGTGAGTTTAAAGCAGGATTCAAATAGATAAAAGAGTTATTGTCAGTCTCCTCTTAGTAATTTAGCATATTACCTCATGAATTCATTCAGAAATAATTAATTGATACATGAATAGAATGTATTTTATATGTATTAAACCATTAGGCAGGCAGTATGGTATAATGGTTAGGGAACTGGGCTTGTAACATTAAGGTTGCAGGTTCAATCCCCAGGTGGGACACTGCCGTTGTACCCTTGAGCAAGGTACTTAACCTGAATTGCTTCAATTAATATCCAGCTGTATAAATGGATTGTAAAGAAATGTAAAAAACTGTAAGTCGCTCTGGATAAGAGCGTCTGCTAAATGCCTGTAATGTAATGAAATGTAATGATAAAAGTCCAGAAATTATCATGGTTTAAAAATACAAACATGTGTTGGTTAACTGACAAAGGCGTATAATTTACATAATAAATGCACCGATTGGCATAAAGGTTAGTGGGTTAGTAGGCTATTTGGACACAAAATATACGTCACGTTATTTACCCATTAATATCTTTGTTTTTACAATAGCACATTAATCTCTTGGAGGTCAAAGCTCTCCCTATCCTTGAAATGGGCGTCAGCAATGATGACCAATAAGAAGACGTATTCGTAGGAGAGGAGCCAATAGAATTACAGGCTGGGTGGGCAGGAAGTAGTTCAGCTTTTTGTGTTGCCAGTTTGCATAAATCCCCGTTTATGAACAAATAGTGTTTCAAAACGAAAAAAATAAACACGGGAAATATATATAATATGGATCTTGATACACTGTGTCTAATACGGAGAAATGAACCACAATTATGGAAATATTTACTATTCCCTTGTTTATACATCCATATGTATATAACGGGAGGAAGTGTTAAGGTTTAGGTTAGGGAATTGGGCTTGGAACACAAAAATCGCAGGTTCAATTCACTGCCGTTGTACCTTTGAGAAAAGGCACTTAATCTGAATTAATTCAGTAAAATATGCAGCCGTATAAATGGATTGTATGTAAACTGTAAGTCACTCTGGATGAGAGCATCTGCTAAGTACCTGTAAATGTTCAATAATTTAAAAAGTTGAATATTAAAACTATTTGATGATACCAAATTATGATCAAATATAATAATAATACAATATGTAAATGTGTGAACTAATATCCAAAGGAATTAACTTTTCTGGACAGGATTGACGTCATTGACTTGTTGTATTACTCAATATATGAGACGCTGTCAGTTGATAACAGCTATGTTTTTGTGGAAGAAGTTGAACTTGAACACATCTGTGTAAACAAAATTGTTGTTTGATTATCGAAATATATATATTTTTAGAAATAACCTGTTTGGAATTTCAATTTAGTGCTGCAATTAAATTTAATCGTTGCTTTGAGTTGCTTGTCGCTCTACAAACGAGTCAACGTTAAGCATACGCTGGGAATGTAACTCTCCAATGGGAGGATTCTAATGTGAGACTGGCAACCATTCGTTTATCGTGAAAAAAAATAGATCCAAGGTGAACAGGAACCTTTAGCCAGTTAGCTAGCTAGCTAGCTACTTACCCACCTAGCTTGCTTGCTAGAATTGAAGCGATAACATTACACTGCTTTCGCCTCTATTAAATCAGCGAGCCACTTGTCAAGGTAAAATGTCTTAAAAATGTATTTTTGGCCGCACATGTTTTATTATTATTATTCGAAGCGATACATGGAAATCTAGCTAGCTTGCGCGTATGTTCACGTTGATAATAGCTATGCTAAGATGATTCCTTCGATGCTGCTTACGATGGCGAGCATGCTAGCGAGCAAGTTACATGAGAGCTGCAGCGACTGTGCTGTCAGATCACCGTTTTACCGTTTGCTAGCTTGCTTACGCGAGCAACCTGACTAAATTCCCCACAAATAGGATTACGGGTAACCGCAACAGTATGCGTTGTGTACGCTGCCCTACTTGCACGAAAACTTCATAACTTGCTAGAAAAGTGTACAGGGTGAAGTGATGTAACCTCGGTATTGAGTAACGGGTTGTTTTTTTTATTTCAAACGACGTCGGTGTAAGTCGTGCAAACATTTGGTTTCGGTTTTGTGGTTATAGGGCTTGTGCGTCCATGGCAAATGCAATCGTAGTCACAATACCATAATAAATAAGGAATTGTGACAAATGTATCATAATGTGGGTCGAACCATTTAGAAAGTTGTTCATTTGCCAACTTCTGTGTTGCCAACGATCTACTTTGAAATTAATCATTGATCCGGTTTTATTGTGACGTAGTGCAGCTACAGCCAGGGTTCCCACGCGTCATGGAAAAACCTTGAAAATTATTCTGTCATGGACATTGAGGAGAAAAGCGCTATGTCATGGGAATTTCTGATTCCATGTAACTATATATATTTTATTTTTTTCCGATAACGTTAGCAAAATGTCTGTTCACTTGCCACCGTTGTTGCCACCTGCCACGGTCTCTCTCTCTCTCTCTCTCTCTCTCTCTCTCTCTCTCTCTCTCTCTCTCTCTCTCACACACACACGCACACACACACACACACACACACAGAAATGTGTATTTGCACTGGCAACAAAACTTGTAAAGTAAATTTTTGTGTCAGTCATTGAAATGTCATTGAAAATGGAAATTTGATTTGAGTGGGAACCCTGTAACAGCATGGATATTGTTGGAAATTAGCCTTTGGCAATAAACACCCTAACTTGTATCGTTTTTTTACATCCCTCCTTAACAAATTATCAAGCAACTAAATAAGAAACAAAATATTGAGGAAGTTTCTGACATCTTGGAGTGAAACAACATTTTTTAATTTGACCTATAAATACACTCCATTGACACCTAAAAATAATTGATCATAAATCTGTTGTGCATCTCCATTTAGAGACACATTATGATACTCTCACCAACATAAACATTTTTGGGCATGTGGGATATTGAAACGACCAGCGTGTAGTTTAAATATTAATATAAATTAATCATAAAAATGAAAGATACAAATATGAGTTTCCCACATTAGCTGTTTTAGCCCATACGATCAGGCTAAAATGACTAAAATGTTTAATTTAAAACGTACAGATTTTAATGAATCGCACTGGATCAAAGTTTAATGAGCAACTTCAAGAGAACCCATTTTGATTGACAGTACAGATGCAGTAGTCCGCAGACTGCATTCACAATTATAATGAATGTGGGCAAGTATTTGTACTTCTTTCGATCCTGCCATTAAATTTGGGCGTGGCACGTTGGTTTATGTGGTCTTCAGTGGACGATAAGAGTATACAGTCCTCCTGCATCTATTTACTTTGTGAGGACAGATAATGAATGATAGATAGCCTACCTTTGATTGATGATACAAATACAGTTGTCAGCTCACTGCATAGTCCCAAGCTTTAGCATCATGTTGTGCGCAGCAAAGGTCGGGAATCAAGCGACTGAGGCAGTGGTGCATCGAGAGAGTGGCTGGTTGTTGTTTTCACCTTTAAAATAAGCAGCCAATCCAGACCCAAGGAACCAGGTGCGGTGAGTTAACTGTGTAAACTACTTTGATTTATCAAATTCAATTAAATGCTGAGTGTGTGTATGTGTGCATGGTTGTGTGTGTGCGTGTGTGTGTGTGTGCGCGGGTGTGTGTGTGTGTGTGTGCGTGTGTGTGTGCCTGTGCGTGTGTGTGTGCGTGTGTGTGTGCGTGCCTGTGCGTGTGTGTGCGTGTGCGTGTGTGTGCGTGTGTGTGTGCGTGTGCGTGTGTGTGTGTGTGCGTGTGTGTGTGTGCGTGTGTTTCAGGAGATTCTGCTCTAAATAAGATGGCCACCCTGGAGGAGGTGCCGCTCGGTGGAGGAGGGGATCCCCAGGACGCGGTGGCTCGGCCGGACGACAGCGAGGGGAACCCCCCGGCGGCCGGCGCCCCCGAAGCGGCCCGAGCCTCGCTGCCCGAGAGCGGGGAGGACTTTGAGATGCTGAACAACGAAGACGACGACGATGATGACCTTCCACCTCTGGAAGACATCGGCAGAGAGAAGAAAGCCCAGGCGAGGGGGAGGAGCAGAGCCTTCTGGGATGCCTGGTGCAGAGGTCGAATCCCCGACGCCTGAGACCCCAGAGTGGCTGGATGTGCTGGGTGATTTGGACTCCCTTTGGGAATGATGCATATATTTTTTTTCTTCTTACATTACATTACATTACAGGCATTTGGCAGACGCTCTTATCCAGAGCGACGTACAACAAAGTGTTAATTGAACCCAAGAACAGTTTAGCTGAAAGCCACCCTAGTGGGAAGTACAGTTCCAGGTGCTAGAGCAACCACATAGTTAAACTAGGACCCTGTTTGGAAATCTGTAGCCACAATTCAGAGGTAGCAATAAAGCACTTTTGCAGGAGTTCTTCTGTTTTATCTGTTTGCTTTCTTGTTTTGTCTCTTGATATCCTTGACTTCCTTTGGTGGTGGGGTGGGGTGGGGTGGGGGATATGTCACATGACGTGTCACATGACGTGTACTGTGACGTTTCTGTGCAGGAAACGGGCAGCTGAGGAAGAAGGTGCTGGAGGCGGGTAAAGGGCTGGACAGCAGGCCTCGGAAGGGCCAGAACGTCAGGATCCACCTGCGGACGTCATTGGCCGACGGCACCACTGTGGAGGAGGAGCCTAGCCTCTCTTTCACCCTGGGAGACGGTGATGTCATCCAGGTAAAGACCGCTGGGCTTTACTGCTGCTGGGGAACTGGAAGGGCCAGCTGTCGTTCTGTCGAGACCTGTTGCCTAGGAATGTCAGATTTCAGAAGGGGTGTTTTGAAAGAATTTGTATAAATAGTTTAACCTGGGGGGCTCAAGGAATGCCCAAAAGGTATGTTTAAGCACAGTTTAAAAAGAAATAAGGCGAAAGAGCCGCCTCTACAGTTTTAAACACCCCTCAGCGGAAACGGCCCAGCAGTAACGATAGGAGCTCCTGCTGCATTCAGCCCCAGTAATGACGTGAGGTGGGCAGGTGTGCTGCAGGTCCAGTGTCTGTCCGTCAGTCCTGCTAGTGCGTTGGGGCGGGTGCCAGGTGCGCTGTGGTGAGTGAACCACGCTGCAGGCCTGGTTGATGTAGTTACACTCTCTGCCACTAGAGGGCTGGCTCAGAATGAGCAGGCCCAGTCATCTGGGACAGACAGACAGTACT
>JAINUG010000444.1:122500-245000 GCA_029706075.1 Aldrovandia affinis | reverse complement strand
GCGGCCGCACCAGGGGGGTGTGGGGGTGTGTCAGTTCGTAAATGGCCCGTTGCGTCAGGCAGGGAGGAAGGGTTTCAGTCGGGTAGATTCATGTCCAAGTCTCTTCACGTCTCGGACAGCCGCCTGTCTGTCTGCGGCAGTTTGTGGATGAAGTGGACTCCTCCTCCACTGCGCAGCTCGTCCAGTCGACAGCAGAGTTGGGCGTGGCAGCCGGGCGAGTTTGGGTGGGGCGTTGCAGTGGCGAGACCAAGCTTGTTGCGCTTGTTTTGGGAAAATTGTTTCAATATCGACATCTGCTGGCCAATACAGGCATTGCGCATGAACAAATGCATTTATGGAAATATTTCAGATTTTCAACAGATTGTTTGTTTAGGCGGCGGCGTTGTTTTGTTCAGGCAGGCCCTGCCTTGACTATAAAGCCCAGAGGAGATCTCTGAGAATATGTGAAATAAAAACAGAGAGAGAGACAGAGAGACAGAGAGACAGAGAGACAGAGAGACAGAGAGACAGAGAGACAGAGAGGCAGGAGGCAGGAGGCAGGAGGCAGAGGCAGGAGACCGAGAGGCAGGAGACCGAGAGACAGAGACAGAGACAGAGAGGACAGAGACAGAGACAGAGGCAGGAGGCAGGAGGCAGAGAGGCAGGAGGCAGGAGGCAGGAGGCAGGAGGCAGGAGGCAGGAGGCAGGAGGCAGGAGGCAGGAGGCGGAGGCAGGAGGCAGAGAGGCAGAGAGGCAGGAGGCAGAGAGGCAGAGAAGCAGGAGGCAGGATAAAGTGTGCGGGCTTCAGGTGCACCTCACGTCCACAGAGGGGATCGGGGGTGAGAAAGGCCAGGCACACTGCACACTCATCATTCTGGCGGTTCCCATTCCTCGTTGTTGCCAAAAATAGCACCCCCCTTCCACATGCCCACCATGCACCGTAACCCCCCACTGTTTACACTGGAATCGGACGAGGTTCCACTTCCTGTGCCAGGCTACCTTTGATAGGCCGGGACATCGCGGGGCCAATCACACGCTGGCCTGGCCCTCCTCTCCCCTCTCGTCCCTGTGAGCCGAGATGTGGCAATGCGCTGCTCGTTCACAAGGTCCGGGGGCAACTATGTTCTGCCCTCATGTTGTTTCTCCTTTGTTTTTTTTATTTTTTAAAAGGAACAAGTTGTTTTTGTTCCCCCTCCCTTCCAGAGCGGTGTTGAGATGTCTATCTGTTGCACTGTAGTGTTTGGCAGTACAGACTGCAGCACAGACGTCCCCGTGGAGAGAGCGGTGCACAGACTGTGCCGTCATTAGCAGAGTCTCCCGCGTCTATTCCTGTCCCAGCACACGCAGAGCCGTCCCTCCCTCCCTCCCTCCCTCCCTCCCTCCCTCCCTGGAGGAGGACTGTGTGTCCGCGGGAGGATGCTTATGTAACCTCTGCACCGTGACTGCACCGCACCGCACCGATGTGCTCATTCTGCACTGTGCTGTGGGCTTCAGGAGCTTTACCACAGCCTAGTGAACATGGACCGGGCTCTGACATAATATCATATATATATATATATAACAAGACACTTTTATCCAAAGCAACTTACAGAAGTGAATGCATACATTTTTCAGTATATGTGGTCCCAGTGGGAAATTAACCCACAACCTAAGTGTTGCCAACGACATGCTCTACCTACTGAGCCACAGAGGTTCCACGAGTTCCACATACTGAGTGTGTGGTAGAGTTTGTGTTCTGTGCTGTGTGTGTGGTATAGTTTGTTCTGTACGGAGTGTGTGGTAGAGTTTGTTCTGTACGGAGTGTGTGGTAGAGTTTGTTCTGTACGGAGTGTGTAGTAGAGTTTGTGTTCTGTATGTTCTGAGGGATCAGCAGTATCCCAATCAGCGAGGCTAAGGATGTACTTCACAGAGATTACCCTCTATTTCTTCATATTCACCCTCCCCCACGAGCCCGCCGTCTGTCTCTACAGGACAAGCCAATACCCTGAGATCGGCAGTGATCCAACTCCTCCGAGATGGAACTGGCCCATGTGTCACAGGGAACGCCCTTCGCGTTTCTCGGCGAGCTCGTGCCGGCTCTTCCTCCCCCCTCCCCCCTGGGCGGACAGCCAAACGGGGCTCCCGACCAGAACCGTTACACCACCCAAGGCCCCCCTTAATTTTCCTTTTTGAACAGACAGGCCACCTCTACAGCACAGTAGAGTTTCAGTTCAGTACAGTTTTTGTTGTTTTGGGGGTTTTTGTAACCCATCATGGATATTTGGAAATTGAATTTTAAAACTTTAAAAATGTAACAGTGGCACAATCCTACTCTTGAGTTTTGCTGCACTGCACTGTTTTGGGTTCAGCTTTTGTAAGTGGGCATTGGAGTGGTAGAGGTTTGTTGAGCTGTGCAAAGTTCACAGTGTCATTTTTTGGGTGCTTGCCATGCTCTGTGTTCAGTGGAGTTCATGGGGTGTGTCTGGAAGGCAGTGTAGAGGCGATCAGGAGATGGTCAGGTGATCCAGGAGCTGGTCAGGTGACTGTGAGTAGGAATATCCCAGCAGGTTTTTAGAAACCCAACACTGGGGGGGGTCCAGTTCAGCACTTGCTGCCATGGTAATCTACACCAGCAGGTGGAGGGGAGGGGGTCATGCTGTCCTGGCCCTTTTCTCTCTTTCTCATGGGGTCACATCTCCCCTCTTGGTCTTTGTGTTCAGTGTCTCTAAATTGAACTAGTTTTTTTTCTTTGGGGCCGGGGGGGGGAACACTCTAACTGCCTTTGCTCATTCGGCCCCAGGTTCATATTCCGACGGGATAAAATGACAATGAGTTCATATGAAAGTACCTAAACTGATGTATAGAGTGAGTGCAGTGATACAGAGCTAAGCTACATTAGCCTCCTGTATGCAGTGGGACAGAGCTATGCTACATTAGCCTGCTGTATGCAGTGGGACAGAGCTAAGCTACATTAGCCTCCTGTATGCAGTGGTACAGAGCTATGCTACATTAGCCTCCTGTATGCAGTGATACAGAGCTATGCTACATTAGCCTCCTGTATGCAGTGGGACAGAGCTATGCTACATTAGCCTGCTGTATGCAGTGATACAGAGCTATGCTACATTAGCCTCCTGTATGCAGTGGGACAGAGCTATGCTACATTAGCCTGCTGTATGCAGTGGGACAGAGCTGTGCTACATTAGCCTCCTGTATGCAGTGATACAGAGCTATGCTACATTAGCCTCCTGTATGCAGTGGGACAGAGCTATGCTACATTAGCCTCCTGTATGCAGTGATACAGAGCTAAGCTACATTAGCCTCCTGTATGCAGTGATACAGAGCTATGCTACATTAGCCTCCTGTATGCAGTGATACAGAGCTAAGCTATATTAGCCTCCTGTATGCAGTGTAACAGAGCTATGCTACATTAGCCTCCTGTATGCAGTGATACAGAGCTATGCTACATTCGCCTCCTGTATGCAGTGGGACAGAGCTATGCTACATTAGCCTCCTGTATGCAGTAATACAGAGCTAAGCTACATTAGCCTCCTGTATGCAGTGATACAGAGCTATGCTACATTAGCCTCCTGTATGCAGTAATACAGAACTAAGCTACATTAGCCTCCTGTATGCAGTGATACAGACCTAAGCTACATTAGCCTCCTGTATGCAGTGGGACAGAGAGGGGGCAGTGTTTGCCTAGTGTGTCTCGAGCTGAGTCCACTTTTTGTAAGTCGTTTTGTATGAAAACGTCTGCTAAATTATTGTATTGTATTGTATGTAGCCGGGCTGGGCCAGGCTACGTTAGCCCACTGTATGTAGTGGGACAGGACTGTTGTATGTTTGGTTTGGCTTGCTGTATGTAGTTGCGCTGGGCTTGTCTATATTAGCCTGCTGTATGTAGTGGGTCTAGGCTAGGCTACATTAGCCTGCTGTATGTGGCAGGGCTGGGCTAGGCTACATTAGCGTGCTGTATGTGGCAGGGCTGGGCTAGGCTACATTAGCGTGCTGTATGTAGTGGGTCTAGGCTAGGCTACATTAGCGTGCTGTATGTGGCAGGGCTGGGCTAGGCTGCTCTGACACACTGCTCTCCCCCTGTGCACAGACCATCCACGCTGAGCTCTCCAAGCTGGTGAAGAAGCACTCCGAGCACAAGGGGGCAGAGCAGGCCATGTACAAGAAGATGCTGGGCAACCCCTCCCCCGCTGCCCCGCAGAAACCCCGGGACAAGTCCTCATGGGTGAGACCCTCACGCCTGCGTCCTCCTGCACGGGCCTGCATCGCAGTTACAACACAGGGACATGACCACTCTCACCATTACAACTGCTTTCACATTCTCCTCACGGGACATGACCACTCTCACCATTACAACTGCGATTACAACAACTGCTTTCACATTCTGCTCACGGACATGACCACTCTCGCCATTACAACTGCTTTCACATTCTCCAAACGGGACATGACCACTCTCGCGATTACAGCTGCTTTCACATTCTCCAAACGAGACATGACCAGTGTCACGATTACAACTGCTTTCACATTCTCCTTACGGACATGACCACTCTCACCATTACAACTGCTTTCACATTCTGCTCACGGACATGACCACTCTCACCATTACAACTGCTTTCACATTCTCCAAACGAACATGACCACTCTCACCATTACAACTGCTTTCACATTCTCCAAACGGGACATGACCACTCTCACCATTACAACTGCTTTCACATTCTCCAAATGGAATATGACCACTCTCACGATTACAACTGCTTTCACATTCTCCAAACGGGATATGACCACTCTCGCGATTACAACTGCTTTCACATTCTGCTCACGGGACATGACCACTCTCACCATTACAACTGCTTTCACATTCTGCTCACGGACATGACCACTCTCACCATTACAACTGCTTTCACATTCTGCTCACGGACATGACCACTCTCACGATTACAACTGCTTTCACATTCTCCAAATGGAATATGACCACTCTCGCGATTACAACTGTTTTCACATTCTCCAAACGGGATATGACCACTCTCACCATTACAACTGCTTTCACATTCTCCAAACGGGATATGACCACTGTCACGATTACAACTGCTTTTTCATTCTCCTCACGGATATGACCACTCTCACCATTACAACTGCTTGGAAATTTTCCAAACGGGATATGACCACTGTCACGATTACAACTGCTTTTTCATTCTGAAAATGGGATATAAGCACTCCTCACGATTACAACTGCTTTCCCAGTATCTCAAAACGGTATATGACCACTCTCACGATTGGCGTCGTACTCAAATTCTCAATCGTAAAATGACAACTGTCATGATTTCAGTTGTATATTAGTGATGCACTCAAATTTGGATCGTATTCATGGAGTATGACCACTGTACTCTCAAAATGGCATATGAACCATGAATATGACCATCAACAAGACTACAGACAGTGAATCTTGAAGACTTCAAAAGCCCAAGTATACGCTTGTCATCAACTACTCGCCCTTTGAGCGTGACTTGGCAAGCTGCTAGCGGGTCTGATAACGCTTAGTGGTCTGTTTGACCTTGCAGGTGCGTTCCAGCGTTGGCTGGCCCCTATCAGAGGATTTGGAAGGGGGGGAGATCTACCATAAGGTCCCCAGCATGGCTTTGTGAGTGTTTCTGAGCACTGGCTGTACTTGTGTGTGATTATGGTGTGTTTAATAATTTACTTGTCCCCCTTCCCCCCCATCCAGGGCATCAGCTGGAAATGGCTGTTTGGCGCCACTGCGGTCGCAATCGGTGGCGTCGCCTTGTCCGTGGTCATCGCTGCCAGGAACTGAGGGTGGAACAGGGCATCAGTGGGTCATTTGGCTCTGCCCCTACCCCCCCCCCCAAACAAAAGCAGAGGGCGGAGCTAAGGAAGCATGGCGACTGGCGGCACGTCCGAAGGCTCACGACACCCTGATTCAGACTGGACCTAGCGTGGTCACGACCTAGGCCACGAGGCAAAGTACAGCTTCACTACGCCGTTGTTTCCTTCGCTGTTTTGAGAAGAGGAGAAAAATAATGTGACGAGGAGGATCAGGATATCGTATATTATGTACTGTGTGTATGAGAAATGAGCGCTGTCGTTTCGGGTGTTGTGCGTGTGCGTGTCGACGTGCGCTGCCTGGACCCTCCGTGGGGACGGCTGCCCGTTGAGTTTTTGATTCAGCCCTACACTCTCCCCTCCTTAACTACTGAAGGCCAGAGCGCTGGTCAGTAACCAGCCGTCCTGGCAAAATCAAGGGCTCGTGTCTGAAAGGGAGCTAGCCAATAAATCCTTTTTTTTTTAACACATTTTTATTGAATAGCATTGCAATCCTGCGTCCATTCCAACCGTAATTGTGCACTCAAGGTTTATTTAATGTTCCGTTTCTTCCTGAACTTTTCACCCATTTCATGGTTTGTTCTAGTTTTGTTTGTCGATAAACAGAACAGAGATTCTTTGGGTTTGTCATATGAACCTGTGACAGGTTCCAGCTGATAACTAGCAGGCCCCAGACCTACACAGGGGGGCATGATAAGGCTTGGCCTGTGGTTCAGGCCCTCCTTGGCCTGGTCTGAATTTGGGGAAATTATGTTTGTACAATTTGACAAACGTTAAAACGTACACCATCCGAGCCCTGAGTCCCTGTGGACTGGTGATAGTAGATGCAGGCGAGATGATTTGTTTGTCTCTTGTTTTTGTGTATAGCTCTGAACCATACCTCACTTTTTTTTAAAGTTTCAGAGACCTAGAATTGTTTTAAGGGGATTATTCCAAGACCCGGTATTAGATTCGTTTTTATATATATTATTATTATTCTTTTTTTCCCCCTCAATGTAACAGTCTGCCATTTTTAATTTGATATGTTAAATGTTGAGGTCCATATAATCAGGGACACAAGCAGAGACACTGACACAAAATTAGCTTTATTTATAGAAACACACACACACACACACACACACACACACACACACACTGGCTTCCCTACACAGTTTGCTGCACCTTTATTTGAAAACTGAAGCATCCAAAAAGGGGGCGGCGCTGTGAGAGTCCTTTGCAGTGCCGGTAATTGCTCGTACGATAATTCCATTCACGTTGGGCCAAAGTAATTATTTGTGATACGGACTGAAGAGTTCCTGGTACTTTTTGGAAATGTAATGGTCTGTCCTACGGCAGTGTTCAACAATCAACTAACTGTTTGTTGCTTTTATAGCGATCGCCAAGCAACACAAGTGTTTTTTTAAAATTGGCGGTGGTGTGGTGCAGAGGGAAGGAACCGGGCTTGTCACTCACAGGTTTCTGCTTTGGGTCTGAAGGTGGGGCCACTGCCACTGCCACTGTACCTTTCTGAGCAAGGTACTTCACTCGAAACGCTTCAGTGAATGTCCAGCTGTTCTAAATGGATTCAAAATGTGAGCTCTGTAAGTGCGTACGCCAAGCAAATAAACGATTGTAATAAATGACCGGGACCTTGTTTCGTTATCCGCTGTTGCTACACTCCCCATTCTATTGTGAAGTACTTCAGTCCACCTGCTATGTGGATACATGTGAAGTAGCCAGGACACGATGAAAGATGCTCAGTGTGATACTATAACAGTGCTTTGAGTTGAACGGTGGAAACAAGACAGCAGCTCATCGACAGCATTGATCAGCACGTGCAGAATTTGATCTGCACCTTGCAAGTACAGAGACAGACACACACACACACACACACACACACCAAAACAGTTGAAATTCAGTAGCTTGTTCGTTGGCCCCTCTGAGGTTTGAGAAATGAATAGATGAGAAAAGATGAGTCACTACGGAGGCAGCGTAGGACTCCCCGCGAACGCAGGGGCATTGTTGCATTGTTGCATGCTGCTGTGGCACTGAATACGGTGTCAGACGAATCATCTTGTTTGGGAATCTTTGGGGAAATGCACTGTTGGGTGGGTAGGGGATTTGGGGGAGAGGGAGGAGAGCGTGCTGTTTTTGTCGAGTCCGCCAAGGTGGTTTGCGCGTGCGACGGGTACGTGTAGAAAAGCCCCCGTTGCTCACCTGGAGAGCGATCGGGGGTGTCAGCAGGTCTGGCCTTAGACATTACATGCAGCTGCTCACTCTCACACGCGTGCTATATATATATATATATATACACGATACGATGCCATATATATATATTATTATTTTTTACTCCCGTGGCGGTGAGTACAATTTCATTGCGAGATACCGTACATCTACAGTCCTCTGTAACTTAACCTTTATTCTTTTTTGTACCTTCGTTTCACTGACGTCTTGGCCCAGTGGCTTTACTCGGTGAGTGTTGGTAACTCCACCCATTTCTTTGGTTTCATGAAGCCTTATTTTCCCCATCACTTTACCCCCGCCGTCCGTCCGTTCATTTCTTCCATTGAGAGTCTGTGTGTCTGTCTTTCCTGTCCTGCCGTTGAAAGTTTCCACTGAAGTTTCATTCCAGGTGTTACAAAGTAACTGAAGTTTCATTCCAGGTGTTACAAAGTTTTGCGTGCCCTTCTCGCGAGGGTGGATTTAGATTCTCTTGAGGTTTTTTTGGGTTTTTTTGCATGACATCGTCCGTCCCCCCCGCTAATTTGTGTCTTGGCCACCTCCTTATCTCCAAATTTGTCGCTAGATTTTTGGGGGGCTTTCAAAAGGAAAAAAACCAAACTGCCGACCAAAACTTTTCAAACGAAGCTGAGCCGCGTGTGGCTCTCCTCCTCCTGACATTTTAAGGTTTCGCACGACTTCACTCCAGAAGCGAAACAGTTTTGTTTTTCTTCACCCCCGGCCTTCTGAACAGGTTTTGATTGTGTTCCCTGGTCAGTTTCACTCTGTCCCAAATAAATACATAAAACACACACTTGCGCAACTCTGCATTTTCAGTTCTGTCTTTTTGGAATTCAGAGAAACTCGCGAGGAACTCTCCCGTTACTGGCACGCCAGTCGCCTGTCACCCACTGCGTGTGATCAGTCACCACCTCCCTGGTGGTTCCCCTGCAGGGTTAGTTAACTTAATGCATGCCATTAACTGTGGGATACTATGACACCCACCCACTGCATATCCAATGAATCATTGTGATTTACATTTCATTCCTCCTCGGTTTTGGTTGGCGGAACAGACTCCCAAGCTTCTGTGGATTTGGGTTCTGATTAAAAAAACTGTAATTCTGATGCAATGATGGGAGTCATCGCAGATGGAAGGTTGACCACCTCTTTCCCCCTTTTGATGACTTGAGATAAACCCACAACAGCACCGAACTGATTAAATCCATTTGGGTGCCAACTGATAAAGGCGAGACTTCGTCTGTTTCTTTTCAACTCTTGAATGCAAAAACACACCCCCTTACACACACACACACACACACACACACACACACACACACAGGGTCACATAGTCACGCAAACATGGTGGGCATAGAGACACGGTAATCAGGAGCGCCTCCCCCCCCCCCAAAAAAAAAACCAACAACCCCAAACGTCACCCACCTACGTCCTCTACGCACATCACGCCTTGTGAATATTCATTCAAGACCCAGGCGCAGGGAGCTCCTCCGTTGCTTTTTTCTACGGCGGCCGCGCGCGCGAGGCTGCTGCTCGTGGTGGGAGAGGAAATGGTAGCAAGATGGCGGCGCTGAAGGAGGAACAGTGCTACGGGCTATCCTGTGGGAGAGCGAGCCGTGGCACCAGTGGCAGCAGCAGCAGCAACGTGTCCGTCTTTCACGTTAAACTCACTGACAGCTCGTTGCGAGCCTTCGAGGGCTACCAGAGCAACAAGGTAAAAACGAGACGGGGTCGGGTCCTCGCCCTTTCACGCACGGCGCTACGCTGTGTGTGTTCCGCTGTGGACGGCGAAGCGCTTTGGCCAGGGCTGTCTGTCTGTCTTAAACGGACGTAAACGCGTCGTGTTTTTCGGGTTTGCGACGCCAGTGGCTTCGTAAGCCAGCTCTATTTGTATGTGGCACTGACTTAACTTCGCTCACCAGATATAACGGCAGGTGTAATGTTAATACGGTGGCTAAGATTGGATAGCTAATTTAGCCGTGTGACCACATTGCGCTCCCCCAACCGAAAGCTGCGTTTTATGTGTAACATTAGACGGCTAACCGAGCGCAGTTATGAATGCTAAAGTCGCGGGTCAGTTACAAGTTGTTGAGCGCTAAGCTAGCTGTGTGGGAGCTGGGTAAGCACACGCGAACAACGTCGAGACAACGTCGCTAGCTAGCTAACAGGCGGCGAAAAGCGTGACCCAAGAAAACGAGATTGTCCTGGTTAGCTAACCTCGGTTAGCTTGTCAATTGAGACCGGTTTTATGGCAGTTTTGTCTTCGTTTCTGTGACTCCTGGCTAGCTAAATAGTTCTTTAGCTGACAATAATCTGCGCGAGCAAGTTCACGTTAGTTGCCAAGCTAATAAGTTATTAGCTACGAAGCTATTAGGTGCCAGGACAGCAAGCTTTATCAACTAAGTTAAGTCAGCTAGTTTTTCAAAGTTAAGACTTTTTAAATCGGCGAAACACGATGACGGACGCGTTCATGGTTAGACCTACAACGCCAATCCGTTGGTTAGCATTAGCTAGCAAACGCTAGTCATTGTGAACGAGTTGGCTGGTGTCGGCTAACGTTTCGTACCGCGACAGTGTTTTCGACTAGTCGGTTACCGGGTTAGCGTATCCGTGGAGTGTAAAAGTGGTGAAAAGCGCGTTTGTTGGCTGGCATGTCATCCTTGCAGCTAAATACAGCCAACGTCGGATATACAAAAATGTATAGTTGGGAAATTAACGCTGTGCAACTAGCTAACCATATCCTCTGAAATCATACGGACATGTTATGGTTCCGTTTTTTAATTATTTTTCGCTTGTTATAGTTTAAAAACTAGTTTTATGGTGTTATTAAGTAATCCTCACTGACCAACCGAGTGGCGAGCTGTGCTTTTTGTGTAACATCAGCTGGCTAGCCAGGACCATAATTTTGAACGAAAAGTAGTCCGACCACAATGCCCCGCACCACTTGCCACGACCTGTTGCCTCGATTTATGGCACGGATGTGGGTTTACTTAACGTTAGTTATGACCATCGTCAATTTTTATAGCTTGCTGGCAAGCTGTAAGCGAGCAACCTAGCTACTCTGGGTCGAGCTGACTACGAGGGAATGTCTTGATCGCAAGCAACAAGTTTGGGGGTGGGGGGTGGGGGTGGTCGAGTAAGGCTGTGAGGTCGACGGTCCGTCATATAAATTACACACGAATAACTCGCCACCTTCTAGAACTAGTTTCAGGGAGGGCATACAAAATCGAACTTGGTTCTACGTGTCTAGTTGGTTATTCATAGAATACCAAACCTAAACGCCTTGGCTGCAAAGATGGCACGTTTGTACCTCGACAGCAACTTGTTGTTGCTGCATTGTGAAGTTAGAACTTCTCCAATGTTTGGATCCACATATACCATGCACATTACCAGCACTGTCGTGGATTTTTGTGTGTGTGCAGATAAATCTAGCGTTCAGGATTAAGATAGGGAATATCCTGGTGAAACGTTGGCTGCAGTTCCAGGCATTGCGAAGCAGGCATGGAAAGAATGCTGTTGGCTGGTGCGGCCAGTTGGCTGGGTGTTACTGGAATGCAGAATCCCGCGAGCTTCTCTTCCGTTCGTGTGGAATCGTGGGGTCATGGAACCTGTGGTTCTGTGTGGCTCAGTAGGTAGAGCATGGCGTTGGCAACGCTTAGGTTGTGGGTTCGATTACCACCGGGACTACATATCCTGGAAAATGTATGCATTCACTACTGTAAGTTGCTTTGGGTGAAAGCGTCTGCTAAAAGATGTGTTATGTTATATTATACCTGCATCGCAAACCTTGGAACCTGCATTGCGAGGTCACACACACTGTCATTTTAGGGTGTGGTAGCTTCACTCTTGTGAATTAATCAAAAGGCCAAATCCTATCAAATTGATTTTGTATAGCGCTTTTCAAGTGCATTGTCACAACACGCTTAACAAAAGGGAACCCAGGCCTAGACCCCCCCCCCCCAAAAAAAAGCAAGCAAGCAAAGCAAGCCTAAGGCGACAGTGGCAAGGAAAAACTCCCTTGATAGGGAGAAACCAGACTAAAAGGGGGAGAGCCCATCCTCTTCTGGCCGGCACAGGGTGTGTCCAGGTAAACCAGCTTTTTAAAAGTGTCTAAATTAATCTACACTAAAATATTCACATGGCCTCCACTGTGAATGTGGTGTAGTTCTATCTGTTCTGAATGCTGTGATGCTCCAGCTTTGACAATGGGAAGCTGAAGCGTTATCATGCTTGGAGCATTTGAGAGGAGGAGTGCGTTTGGGATAAGGTTCCTGGATTTCAAAGCGATTCAATGGGCATGGGGAACCTGACACAAAGTGCTGGGCCACACACCGGTGAGACTGTATGAAAATGTGTCAAGCTGTTAAAACTGAGAAGTGTGCGGGAAAACGGAGAACAGGGCAAGGCGAGCAGCAGGCGTCTTCTCTTTCAGGTCTCCTCACGGCATCTTTATCTCTGTCAAGTGCGCCGTGACGCATTCATCACTGTCAGCGCGAGGATCCGCCCGCGCGCGGCTCGTCCGCTCGCTCCCGTCCTCGCGCGATAACTCCGCCCGAGGGACCCGTAACGTCGCGACCGCGCCGCTCCCGTCGTTTGATTTCCGTTAAATCAGAGGCGCCCGCGCGGTTTTCCTTTTTTCCCGTGGCCGTCCAAAGAATGCTGAGCAGGACCGATACGTCCCGTAGCGCTGTCCACTGTTTCTGATGACGGCGGACTTTCCACATTGATTTGCAGATTGAGTTACCGAATGGGGAGGGAGGGGGGGGTTGACTTGATTTATGCCTGGTTTCATTGTCTGCATTTTTACCTCCTATGAAACGCGAGAGCGCTGCCTCGCGAGCTCCTATCGGGGGCCACTGTTTGAGCGAGATTAATCAATCAATCAATTAATTTATTGTTGTATAATTCACTTTGGGGCAATTAGCGGCCATTTAGCAGACTCTTTTTATCCAGAGCCACTTACAGTAGTGAACGCATACGTTTTTCAGCATGTGTGGTCCCAGTAGGAATCAAACCCCCAACCTAAGTGTTGTCAGCGCCATGCTCTACCTACTGAGCCACACAGAAACCCACCTTTCATAAAGCGTAGGTATTTGCTCTGTTCCGATGGCAAGACCCCCAGCAGTGATGGGTGTTGTGGACTGAAAACCGAAAGTGCTGATTCACCTGCTGAAGGTGCCGCCCTGGTGTGTCTCGGCTAATCCACCTGGCTGTGGACGGTGGGGTACGGTCACGTTGGGGCGGCCGTTGGCACTGCTCCTTTAACCGGTCGTCTGTCATCATTCCCACGGCCTGGGGTGGGGTGGGTGTGGGGGGGGCCTGAAGTTTTGGTGGAAAGATGTGGCGAGGGGAGTTTCGAAACCGCTGGACAAGGGCGGATTGGAATTTGCGGTTTGTTACGGAATTTGTCTCTGACTGGATGGGACCAGCCGTGTGGTGTGCTGCTGCCAGACGTCAACGTGAAAGGCGGCGGTTGTGTTGCGAGGAAAATAAATGGCGTTTCGAAACAGCCTGCTGTGCTGTGGCGTGGAGGAGGGAGATGGAGGGAGGAGGAGGAGGAGGAGGGAGATGGAGGGAGGAGGAGGAGGGAGATGGAGGGAGGAGGTGAAGCAGCAGCAGCAGCAGAGGAGGAGGAGGAGGAGACTGAGAAGGAGAAGGAGACTGAGACTGAGATCTCTCTCACCCCTGGCTTTGGCATGACTGCCAGAGGGTTCAGATGTCTTGGCAACTTTGCTGTTGATGAGTCGTGGCTCTGCTTTGAAAGGCAAGATCCTGTTTTGTATGTGCGTGCGTGTGCGTGTGTGTGCACGTGCATGACACAGCATGCGTGTGTTTGTGTTTGCGTTCGCGAGCGTGTGTGCACTGGAGGACATTCTCAAAGGCTCACCCAAAAACAGAAATGGCCGTAGATGTGTATTGCCGTTTTACTGCACTGATCTTGTGCGCTAACTATGATTGTTCTTACCTTGTATTAATGCACATCTTGTAAGTCGCTCTGGATAAGAGCGTCTGCTAAATGCTTAAAATGTAAATGTGAAAAATGTAGATGTGTATGCTTGTTTTTACTTGCCGGCAGCAAAAGGCCCCTCCCACGTTTGACCTCTGACCTGTTTCACCAAGAGGATCAGATTGTTGAGTTCTTATAAAAAACGACAACATTGAGGTGGACTAAATGTTGTGTCTTGTGCTGGTTAGAGAGTTCTTCTCCTTTTCCCCTGTGGGAGGGGGCAGGGGCTGTAGGTCACCTGTTTGCCCCTAAGCACCGATACAGGACACATCTGAACCTTAACCATTGGGGGGGGAAGACTGACTTCCAGGGGCTGTCAGATAGCGTAGCGATCTGTATTTGGCTGGTCCTGTATAAGTGTGAGCTGCCTTTCAGGGACGTGGTTTGAAACTGACTTCAGACCAGTGCTCACAGGCAAGTTACACCTTCATCAGTTTACTCACAGAAAATGTGTCTTCATTGATTAAAATAATAAAATAGAAAAAGATTGACAGGGCATGGGAAGATGATCAAAGTGTGATCTGCTCCCCTTTGCTGCATTTCAATAACCCCCAATTATAAGAATTCGCTAAGCGGGGGAAGCTTTGTGGTGTGTGTGTATTTCTGTGTCCTGTTTTGATGAGGGAGTTTTTTTTTGCTGATCTGCGAAGCCCACATCCGCCCACCGGGGAAATACAAGAGGAAGAGGGCACTGCCACCTCTTCAGTTCTGTTTCTGTTTTTGGGTAGGAAAAGAGCGGGGGTTTATGAGAACATAAATAAAGAGGCGATTGGTGTTTCCAGGAAAGTCTCACCTGCTGTTTTAGGTTAAACTCTCTGCGGGGAAGGCCGGTTGCCACAGAGAGAAGACGGGAGCGTGTGTTAATCATCACGCCCGCAGTGCGTGTCAAATTGGGGTGTGTTCACAATCAGAACGGGCCCCTTGCTTTTTTTTGTTGTTGTCCTTTTTTCCTTTCTTTCGTCCTTTCTCCTTTAAGCTTTAAGACAAGCTTATTGCATCTCAGCGAGAGCAGGCTTGTCTCTGCAGCCACAGGTTCGAGCCTCGGTCTTGGGTGTGTCACCCGACTGATTTATTTGAAAAAGAAAAATGAGAAAACGCTGGGAATGTGTCGCCCCCCCCATTAGCTGGGCTGTCTGGGCTCAGTGTAGCCGTCGCGGCGGCGCTAACGGCATGTGTGGTGCCCCAATCCACCTTAACGAGCCGGCTTAGATTAGAGGGCCAATTGTGAAGCACACATCCTGTCCAATGGGGGTTGGGTGAGCTCTGCCTTGGATTAACTTGGGGTCACTGGGGGTCAACAAACTAACGAACTGCAGTACCCCCTCCTGGGCCCGAGTCTTCACCTGTGTCTGAAAACAGGTTTCAGTGATTTTAATTGATCTCATTGATCTTTTTTTTAACCTGTGTGTGTTTTTGAGCTCGCAATGTGAGATCCCAAACTTGAAAAACACTTACTTATTTGTAAGAATATTTATTAAGAATAACTCATATAAAAGGAAAATGAGGAAATTAACTTTTTAGCTTCTTTAAAATTTTGTTTCAGATTTTTTCATTTGGCCAATTTGGTCAATTACACCCTCTATTTATTTGAATTTGCCCTCCCCACACATCTCAATGAGTCAAGCTAATTCTTGGAGGGCAGCAAACTCCGAGATGGAACGTGGGCGCCACCCACCCACGTTCTGGAGACTCCCTTACGTGCTTCACGGCGAACTCAAGCCGGCTCACTCTCCCCCTGGCTAACAGCCAGAGCTGGTCTGGCACAGACTGGTTTCGAACCGTGTCCGTGATAGGCAGCTCACACTCGTAGCAGACCAGCCATTTTAACAGGTGTTAATGCAGCTGGAGTTTGAAATCACAATGTTTGCTTTTGTGGGTAAACACCTGCAACTGTTTGGAAGATGGTCTCCGGTGAAGGCGTTTGGTTGGACGTGCTGTACCAGGCAAATGTACCCACTCTGTACACAAGGTTGTTCTTTTATAAACAGGAAGGGTGTCCAACCACGCATGTTCCCTGGGTTTATCAGTTCTCACTGAGGCAGGCCCTTATGCTGCTTAGAGAGCAACATGGCCGAGCAACATCGCCTTTCAGCTCTGACTGCCCTCTTGTGCTGGCTGTGTTAGCCTGTTGGTGTGTGTGTGTGTGTGTGTGTGTGTGTGTGCGTGTGAGTGAGTTGCAGGTCAGGGTGAGTGTGTGTGTGGGGTGGTGGTGGGCTTGGTACAGTGTGTGTTGGGGGTCAGGGTGAGTGTGTGTGGGGGTGGTGGTGGTGGGCTTGGTACAGTGTGTGTTGGGGGTCAGGGTGAGTGTGTGGGGGTGGTGGTGGGCTTGGTACAGTGTGTGTTGGGGGTTGGGGGGGGAAGACAGTGTGTGTGCGTGTGTGTGTGTTTTGGGGGTTGGGGTGAGTGTGTGGGGGGGTGGGGGTGTGTGTGGGGGGGGCGGGTGGGGGTGGGTTAGCGGTACAGTGCGATTGGTTCCAGCTGGCAGTCGTCTCCGGAGATTAAACTGTCCAGTGGCTGGCCTGGCTGCTCCTCCCCTCTCCCATCCTCCTGCTCCAGAGATCATGCCGTCGCTCCTGTCTGATTTATGCTCTTATGTAACAAAGCGAGGTTCAGTGTTTCTCAGGTCGCCCAGTGTTGGCGATCTCGGTTTCAGTAGCGGAGGGGGAAACCACACAGCTGTCAGTGCTTACTCTAAGCTGTTCCAGGTTTTACCGTAAGCAGGTCGGCCTGATGCCAACCGGCCCGTTTCCCCTCAGCACACGAGCCGGCTTCCAGGAAGACGTGGACCGGCTCAAAGCGCTGCACGTTGAGAGAGTGATATTTCCCCCCCAGGGGCAGATGTGTGTTCTGACGTAGGACGTGTTGTGTGTTATCTTTGGGCAGAAAAACAGTGACGAGGGTACTGGGTCCATGTCTCAGTTCAGTGATTGTGAAGTCGTCCTGCATCGCTGAGAGACTGCATGTTTGTTCTGAGCACATAACCTTGCTCCCTGTTTGTGGTTATTGTGATCAGCACTTTTATTGATCACAGTATCCTTCGCCCTTACTTTCACACGATGGCTTAGTGAGAGGACTAGGCTGGTTGAAATAAAATGGACATTAACGGATATCGGGAAGTATTTATTTTTTTGTTTTCACCCAGGGTGTAAATGCGTGGAACAGCTTGCCAGGCCAGGAAGTGGAGGCAGAGACAGGCTTGGGGCAGTCCTGGATATTCTTTAGACTAGGAAATAACAAGCCTGGATGGGCTGACTGGCCTGTTCTCATCTGTGAAGGATGAGTGTTTGTTTATATAAATGGTTTGTATTGTTGGTAAAAAGGCTCCTTCTCTTTTTGTATTTTGGTTGCAGATTTATTTTCCTGTTTTTCCTCCCAATTTAGTGGCTATACCAGGCGCTATATATATTATACCCTCTACTTATTTTGATTTGCCCTCCACACACAAACTCAAACACAAGCTAATTCGCCGAGGGCAACAAACTCCACTTCCTTCGAGACGGAAATCTCCCACCCACTTGGCGACACCCATTGGAGACACCCATACGCGCTTCTCAGCGACTTCGTGCCGGTTCTCCCTCCCCCCTCCCCCTGGGGGCGGACAGCCAAACGCCGCCTCCGATCGGGAGGGGCCGGTCTGTTAGTCGGGTTTCGAACCACAACCGTGATAGGCAGCTCACACTCGGAAAGGACCAGCCAGTACTGGTGCGTTATACCGATACACTATCCGAGGACCCCTCTTCTCTGGTTTCAATGGGCGGTGCATTGGCCAGCACCGTCATGTCGCCATTATGCGCTCTTGTGCTCTTACGAGGAGTTCAGAATGAGCACTGTGACTACAATCCTCGGGCTTAGCCTGTGTGCCAAAGACCGCTCTCTGAACCTAATGCACCTTACGCTTAGCGCTGAGGCAAAGACCCACCTAGGGACCAGCTTTATGACCGGAGATTGAGATGAACCCTATTTATTTTGACCAGTGTTATGACGATTGGATTGAGATGAAAGAATTTATTTTGACGACCAAAGCACACCGCCACACAGTTGATGGGGCCTTGTGAGGCCGATCGTACAAATTCCAGGTACCCCAACCCCCCATCAAATTCCAGGTACCCCAACCCCCCCCCAAGTTCCAGGTACCCCAACCCCACCCCACATAGAAAAGAGGATGCAATGCTTTAAATAACACATGTCACATATATACTGTATATATGCATCCTTTCGCAATGTCACCATTAAAATGCCAAATCATCTAAATCTTCATATGGCCCAGCTCGATTCATTTAATCGCCCAATCACACTTACTGAGAACAGTTTGAACAAAAACAAACACACACACACACACACACACACACACACACACACACACAGAGTCGGTCCTTGAGGTCTGGGAAGTGATTGTATTCTGGGTCAGTGGCAGTGTGGAATACAGATACTAGGTAACGGGGCTCGTACCCCGAAGGTTGCGGGTTCGAATCCCCCGGGCATGCACAGGGCCTTGGCACTTAGTCTAAATCCTCTCTAAGTATGTCCAGCTGTGTAAACGGAAGAGCAGGGAGCAGTGTGTGCCAGAGGAGCGGTGTGTCTCTGAGCGATGTTCTTCTGTTTTCTGTTTTTTGTTGTTCCCGGGGGCAGACAAAAAAAGCAGCGAACAGATTTCCTGTTCCTCGGGAAGCCGTCTGCACAAGCGTGAGTCACGGTTCCCAGAAGGAGCCCGGCGAGCAGGAGGCTCTCCACCTTTCACATGAGTCATGGGTTCAGCGTTGGGATCG
Source organism: Aldrovandia affinis (assembly GCA_029706075.1). NCBI lineage: Eukaryota > Metazoa > Chordata > Actinopteri > Notacanthiformes > Halosauridae > Aldrovandia > Aldrovandia affinis. The sequence goes on along the minus strand of JAINUG010000444.1, from coordinate 226,202 downwards.
GTGCGCAAAGTGCACGGAATAATTACAGTGGCGTGAGCGGCAGCTTTATTGTGCCTCCGCTCGAGCGAACGTTAGCGCTGCGTCAGGTGAGCGTCTCGGTCATCCGGAGCGCTCCTGTTCCTCCACGGGAAGAGGGCGACAGCTCGCTGAGCCCAGACCCTGCTCTGGAAAGTGCCCTGGAGCAGCGGCGGTGCCGGGCGTCGACGGAAACGTGGGGCGCCGGGCACCGCTACGACCCGCCGATGTGAACCAAGCGCTGTGTGGCTTTTCTATGCAAAGCACAAGATCTTTCGATTGGTTCAGAGAAGTCAGCGATTGACCAGGTCGTTGTCACTCTGCCCATTATGGGGTCAGTGGAACCTCTGTAGGGTCGGGGAGGGTAGCGGCCATCAAGCTGAGCTGAGCCAATCACGAGTAAGTCAAATTTTGTATGCATGTTGTTGGTTTTTTTGTTAGTTTTTTTAAAAGAATTTGTTTCAGATTTTCTCCCAATTTATTTAGTAGCCAATTACACCCTCTGTTTCATGTCAATCCCCTCCTCGTATTGTGAGTTTGCTGCTGTAGCCCTGTGACCGGCAGTGACAAGGCGAAGTATCGTCTCCTCTGGCACACAGCGCCACTCTTATACGCAGCGAGCTTCATGTCGGCTTCCCTCCCCCTCCCGGGGCGGACAGCCAATTGCTGCACCCTAGTGGCCCTCCCTACCAGAGCCGACTCTGGAGCGGCCGGTGGAATCGAACCCCAGTCGCAGTGGCCAGCGCCGAACGTTGTAACCGCTAGACCACCCGGGAGGCCAAATATATCAGTTTTGCACCTTGGAGAGAACGTGGCAGGTGCCTGAGAGAGATGCACGCGCACGTGGCAGGTGCCTGAGAGGGATGCACGTGCACGTGGCAGGTGCCTGAGAGAGATGCACGTGCACGTGGCAGGTGCCTGAGAGAGATGCACGTGCACGGGGCAGGTGCCTGAGAGAGATGCACGTGCACGTGGCAGGTGCCTGAGAGAGATGCACGTGCACGTGGCAGGTGCCTGAGAGAGATGCATGCACGTGGCAGGTGCTTTGTGTATCTGCCCTGCTCTGCGGTGCCGCGCTGTGGAGCGTATCGGCGCCCTGTCATTGGCTGTGTGGAACGTTCTGGTCTCCGGTCCCCCGGGGGCCAATACTGGCGCGTCAGCAGAGCACTCAAATGAGCAGAGTGAGCGCTGGGCTGTCAGTGCAACGAGGGGGTTACCAGAGGGGCTTGTGCTCAGTGCAGGAGGAGGGATGGAGGAGAGGAAGGGTGGAGGATGGAGGATGGAGGAGAGGGGAGGAGAGGGGAGGAGAGGAGAGGAGAGGATGAGGATGATGATGGAGGATGGGGTGGAAGAGGGAGGGAAGGAGGGAGAGGGTAAATGACCAGGAGGGTTTGTGTTCAGTACAGAAGGGGAGGGAGGGAGGGAGAGAGAGAGGGAGAGAGGGAGGGAGGAGGGAGGAGAGGAGAGGAGAGGAGAGGGTAAATGACCAGGAGGGTTTGTGTTCAGTACAGAAGGGGAGGGAGGGAGGGAGGGAGAGGGTAAATGACCAGGAGGGTTTGTATTCAGTACAGAAGGGGAGGGAGGGAGAGGGGAGGAGGAGAGGGAGGGAGGAGAGGAGAGGGGAAAGGAGAGGAGAGGAGAGGAGAGGAGAGGAGAGGAGAGGAGAGGAGAGGAGAGGAGAGGGTAAATGACCAGGAGGGTTTGTGTTCAGTACAGGGGTAGGATGATGCTGCACATCGAGCCGCGGCCGTGCCTCTCCTTCCTGGCGGGCCGAGGGAGTCGTTACGGCGCTGAAGAGTCGGGAGGCTGTGAGGGGCTCCGTGTCATCACTGTTAAACTGCAGCTCGACGCTCAACGATCCCCTGAGCACTCACTCTGGGGGTGAATACCCCTGCTTACACTCCGCTTAACACCGCACCCTCAGGTCCATTTAGCACTTAAAGCGCTGCATCCCCAGCCCGCCCCCTTGCCCCTGCTGTGCCCCTTAGTGCTCCTCTGCGGATTTGTGTGATCATGACACCTGCTGTCGGTTATCGTCCCGATGACCAACCGTCTCTGCTCTCTCACAGCCCGTCTGTGAGCCCGTTTGTAAAGCCGCTCTGCTCAATGGCTGAAGGAGGGGTCCCTCAGAGCCTGGTTGAACTGGAGCCCCCTCTCTCTGCCCTTTTTAGCAGAAGTATCGCGAGCGAGCGAGCAGCCATATGGGCACCGGGAGCACGAGCGCCTATTAATACATGCAAGAGCCCCCCCCCAACCCCCCCCGGTCTCACACCAAAACAAACCGCCCTGAGGACCTCTCATTGGCCAGGAGCAGGCCAATCAGAGAGCCTTTAGTCCAGGGGTCCAATCTTATCCAAGAAGGGCGGTGTGGGTGCAGGCTTTTGTTGTAGCCCTGCACTAACACACCTGATTCGACTAATGAAGGTCTCGATTGAAGACCACGATTGGTGGATTAGTTGAATCAGGCGTTTTAGTGCAGGGCTAGAACAAAAGCCTGCACCCACACCGGCCCTTCTTGGATAAGATTGGAGACCCCTGCTTTAGTCGCTGCAGGGGACTGAGGGGGGGAAGTTCTCAAATTCATTCAGGAATGGTAGCGCTGGTTTCACTTGTTGGTGCTTTTTAACGGGTTAAAAAAATATATCCAAAATGGCGCTTTTGTGCGGTGTTTTCGTGCCTGTGTCGTACGCTGCTGTGTGCAGGTCCAGAAATCACGTGTGTGAAATCTCCTACACACAACTATTGATATGCCTTGATAAGCTTTCTGATAACAAGGAGGTATCGACAGTTATGGATTTTTGTTGCTGTTGCGATGAGTGGTGCCGGCCTTACAAATCACATCGATGTTCAACGTTGTGATGCTGTAGATTTATTTTCTTTTTCTTCTCTCAAAGTCCACTGAAGATGTTGCAGCGGAGAGACAGGCCTGAAAATGTCCAAATTTGGGCAAAAATACAAATCTATAAGCTGTCATGTTCCACTCTCTGTTAAAAAAGTTTTTGTTTTCAATCTTTGTTGCTCAGTCGCTTGTCAAAGACAGGGCTGTAATTACGCATTAAATTCTGCCCGTGTGGGTTTTCCCCTCCGTTCCGTGCGAAGGAACGGTTGTTGTCTTGTTCCAACATCGACAGGAGTGCTGTGAAATGATTAGCTCTTTTGATTATTGTGCCGGAAACTTGGATTGCGGTCAAACTGAGATTGAAACAACAAATGCGCTTCTCCCTAATGTTGCCTAAATGAGGAGCCTAAGAGCTGAGATGTGTTTGGCGGGAGCGGCGCGGCGGCGCTCGCTGTTCATTAGCGGCTGAAGTCCTCTTTTCTTTTCATTTTTCATGGGAAGGACGCTGTCGTGACATTTTATTGCCTAGCAACACACACTTCCTCCTTTTTGTCCTTTAAAAAAAAAAAGGAATTAATGCATCGTGACCTGCTGACTGTGAGTGTGAGGTGTGTTCGTGTGCGTGTGGGTGGGTGTGTGGGTGTGTGGGGGTGTGGGTGGGTGCAGGGGCACACAGACATTTGTCCTTTTTGGGGAGGGGGCTACGGGGAAATGATTTAGTCATGATGAAGAAACACTGTTGCGTTTCTCTGCCCTTGTTATGCAAGGCTTGTGGTGTCTGATTTGTGGGGGTGATTTGGGGGTGTTGTGCTGTGTGGTTGGTGGTATGAAATGTTCCAGGTGAAGTCCTGTTGCTGCTCGTCTGTCACAAGGCCAGATCACCGAGTATGGTCCTTTTGAGTGCTGCTTATACGATGCATGCACGCACACACACACACACATCTCACACACACGCACACACATCTCACACACACACACACGCACACACACACACACACACACACACACCTCACACTCGCACACACACCTCACACACGCACACACACCACACACTCGCGCACACACCACACACGCATGCACACCTCACACTCGCACACATACACCTACACCTACAGCTACACCGCACGCACGCACACACATGCAAACATACACACACACACACCTCACACATGCACGCACACCTCATGCACACACACGCACACATACACCTACACCACACGCACACACACACACCTACACACACACACACACCTCACACTCACCTCAAACACCTCACACTCACACACACACTGTTTTAAGTGGTCTTTCGGGCCACTGAAAGGTCCGTTCTCTGTTCAGTGTGAAGTTGGCTGGGCTTCCTTTGTAGGAAACTCAGAATTCCTATGCACACATTCCAGTTATGAATATTCATGATGGGGGTGTGGCCAGGCGCAACGCTGTCACAGAATCTCGGCCCACCCCACAACCCCACCCTTCAGCGCTTGCTACCTTTTTTAAAAATTCCGGTGACGTGATCTATTGAGGCGTGTCTTTGTTATATTATGGTGTCGGATTTATCCAGGTATTTACACTTTGAGGCGTGGTTGCTGAATTGACTGAATGGATAACTTGCAGTAGTGCTTTAGTGATGTTAGTCGTACACTCACTGGTCTGGGAGTGTTACAGTGGTGCTTTAGTGATGTTGGGAGTGGTAGTGCTTTAGTGTTACAGTAGTGCTTTAGTGATGTTGGGAGTGTTACAGTAGTGCTTTAGTGATGTTGGGAGTGTTACAGTGGTGCTTTAGTGCTTTAGTGATGTTGTGCTTTAGAGTGTTACAGTAGTGCTTTAGTGATGTTGGGAGTGTTACAGTAGTGCTTTAGTGATGTTGGGAGTGTTACAGTGGTGCTTTAGTGATGTTGGGAGTGTTGCAGTAGTGCTTTAGTGATGTTGAGAGTGTTACACTAGTGCTTTAGTGATGTTGGGAGTGTTACAGTAGTGCTTTAGTGATGCTGGGAGTGTTACAGTAGTGCTTTAGTGATGTTGGGAGTGTTACAGTAGTGCTTTAGTGATGTTGGGAGTGTTACACTAGTGCTTTAGTGATGTTGGGAGTGTTACAGTAGTGCTTTAGTGATGTTGGGAGTGTTAGCTAGATCTGTGCCAGTGCTTCTTATAGAACTCATGTGGATGCACTCATTTTGAGAGTGTTACACTAGTGCTTTGTTGTTGGGAGTGTTACAGTCTGGATAAGAGCATCTGTGCCATAAATCACTGTAATGTAATGTAATCTGATAAATCACTGTAATGTAATAAAAAATGTCATGTTGTATCCCAGCCTCCCCTGTTTTCATTAGTGATAAAAATATATATATAAAAGGTTTTAGGAATTTTTCAGATGCTCTTTATCCAGAGTGACTTACACATGTTACATTTCTATACATACAATCCATTTATACAGCTGGATATTTTACTGAAGCAATTCAGGTTAAGTACCTTTGCTCAAGGGTACAACGACAGTGCCCCATCTGGGAATCAAACCTGCAAACTCTGAGCTACAAACCCAGTTCCCTAACCATTACACTACACTCTCTGTGCCCCCCCCACTCATGTTGTCCTCTTCTCTTCCAGGGCCTGTCTGCTCAACCCTCCATCAGATTCTGTGGGACCCAGGGGGTAAGAAACAACCGTCTCTGTGTGTTTCCTATTTCAGTGCTCTCTGTAAGCTTCTGTTCAATTTGAGTGACACCCCCGACAGCCAGCATTAGCCCATCACCCTGTTATTTAAACACACTAAAACTAAAACTCACAGCTGATGATGTAAGAACTTCAATGTACTGGGCAGGGAAGGAGTTGGTGACAAGAAACTTGGTTGAGGTTGGGGTACATTTTTACATTTACATTTTAGGCGTTTAGCAGACTTATCCAGAGCGACTTGCAGTATGTGCATTAATACATGATAAGAACAATCATATTTTGCGCAAGAGATCAGTCCTCTTCTGACTGCGGGCTGGAGTTTTTTAAAGGAAACGAACGCCTGCTTCCTGGCTCCGATACTGACTCTCTGTCAGAGGTACGCCTGGCGTCTACAGCGCAGGGAATCTTCACTCAAAGCAGTGTGTTCACCCAGGTCGGAAACTGCCAAAGCTCGATGTGTAAAATCGCGTGGAGGCCGGGCGCTCCCACAGAGAGCATAGGGTAATCTCTCCTGGGCGGGGCTTCACATCGATTTCCTTTACCGTGAGCACATTAAACGAGTGTTTATGTTGAGTGCATGAACAAATGCCTTTCTCCTTTTTTCGATTGAAAACCAGCAAAGAGCAGTCAGTTGCAGGCTTGTCTGAACCAATGGGAAAGGTCTTTTTTTTTTAGCTACGCCGCAAAACGCAGTGATTGCTTCAAGTCAGCGAGTTGCTGATTGGTCGTGGTAGCTCCGCCCCTTTGGGGTTTTGCGACGCCTCGTTCTCCCGGCACTAGGAAGGGCTCGAACGTATGAAAAATTAATATATATTTTATGGATTACATCCAGCATGCGAAGACTGCAAGGACATAACATGTCATAAACGTCATGTCATATGTCATAAGGACATAAAAGCATGGTCTGCTAAATGCTTAAAATGTAAATGTAATATGATCAGTTGAAGCTGCTGAACAGGTGCTTGGAGATCAATAACATCATTTGGCATCATTTCATGGCCCTGGAATTTAATGTACAATGAAGGCAGAATCCTTCGAGGGTTGTTTGTCCGGTCAGAAGATTAATTTGGAGAATTATTCCGATGTTTCAGTTCCTGTTTTGACAGGCTGTTTTCTCTCCAGAAAGCCGCACATCTGTTCTATGAACATTTCATATTACGATTGTGTCATGGTCCCTGAAGAGCTGTAAAATAAATAAATGCATAACTCAATAATTTCCTCCATATGATATGTGAATGTTTTAAGGACTTGCTGAGTTTGAATTGAGACTCCGAGCACAAATTCTGTTTAAAAATGAAATATTCTGGTCCAGTGGTTACAATGTTCAACGCTGGCCACGGTGACTGGGGTTCGATCCCAGTCGACCCCAGTGGCTCTGGGATGCCGGAGTTACAGTCGACGGCCTGGCGAGTGCCGTCTCGGAGGAGACGATACTTCGCCTTTGTCACCACCAGTCACAGGGCAGCAGCAGTGAACTCACATTGCGTGGGGGGATTGACTTGAAAATAGAGGGTTTAATTGGCAACTAAATTGTGAGAAAATGGGAGAAAATTTAAACATTTAAAAAATGTAAAAAGAAATATTCCTAGCGCACTGAGAAGTGTTGTGGAATTGGCAAAGTGATTGATTCTGCCTTCAGGTCAAAATTAAGAATAAAAAAAGGGGAAATTGCCAAACTAAATTCTAAAAGGTTTGTGCTTTAGAGCAGCTCTGGTCAGTGACTGGCATGTGGTTGCTCATTTAGTACTAGGCAGGTTGTTCAAAGGTCATTTGTGAAATAATTATTTTTTCTAGCAATTTCTGTCTAACGCTATTAGGGGTACTGAAGGTTTAAAGTGCTGCATTCTGGAATTTGCAGCACTTCCCCAAGAAGTGCTATTCAAATGAACATTTTTGTATGGCAAAATTGCTATGCATGACACAGATTTGTCATTTATTTTATATTATACAGTGGTGAAGATGAGTTAAAAAAAAGGCTATAAAAAAATTCCTTTGAAACGGAATTCACCTGTCCACGTTCTGGAGACTTCCTTGCGTGCTTCATGGTAGACCTGAGCTGGCTCCGCTATCCGCTGCCCATTGTGTTGTGTCTTAACGCAGAGGGATGAAGGACTGACCGTGTCTCTCTGTCTCTCTCTGTCTGTCTGTCTGTCTGTCTGCCTGCTTGTAGAAAATCTCCATACCGCGATCTGAGAGCGCCAATGAAGTGCAGAGCTTCACCTTCGACATGTCCAACGTGGGGAGGGACACCCCCCAGGGCAGCTTCGACTGTATCCAGCAATACATCACCCGGTGAGGAGACACACACTCACTTACACACACACACACACACACACACACACACACACACACACACATTTACTCACACACACACACACACATTTACTCACACACACACACACACACTCACACACACTTACACTCACACACACACACACATTTACACTCACACACTTACACTCACACACTTACACTCACACACTTACACTCGCAGACTTACACACACACACAGACTCTCTCACTCACTCACGTTAGGCAACCACAGACAGGCCTGTGTTAAGTGTCTGATGCAGTCTCTCTCCTGTGCTAATCGGCGTTAGGGGGTCCGCCCGTTCAGTTCCTCTCCTCCGTGTTCTGTGTCCCGCAGAGGAAACGCAGGAGCGCTGGGTCAATATGTCGATGAAAGGAGCGCATTGGCTGCCTGGCGTGCCTGCAGTCTGTCTCCGCACTTACACGCGTTCATTTCACACGCGCTTCTGTCCAGAGCCGCCCGCTACACAGTGGTGTGAGAGACCCAGGAGCACGACAGTGACAGCAGTGACAGTGACCGTGTAGAGCAGGGGTGGGCAATCTTACCCTGTGTGGGCCGGTGTGGGTGCAGGGGTGGGCAATCTTACCCTGTGTGGGCCGGTGTGGGTGCAGGCTTTTGTTCCAGCCGAGCAGTAGCTCACCTGATTTGACTAATCAGCTAATCAAAGTCTTCAATCAGGGCTTTGATTAGTGGAATCAGGTGAGTTCAGTTGGAACAAAAGCCTGCACCCACACCGGCCCACACAGGGTAAGACTGCCCAGCCCTGGTGTAGAGACTCAGAGCCGCTCACAGACGCCCCGCTCTGTTCCAGCGAGTGAAGGAGAGAGCGCCGTGCGCATGCAGGGCTGCTCCGCTGCTCTCTGATGATCACAGACCTACCAACCTGTACGCATTTTGCGTACAAAGCACGCAATTCTTGGTCAAAATACGCATGTACGCAAATGTCCGCTGAAACTACGCAAAAAAAGAAAATTGTAGGCTACATTGTGTCTGATAGGCTATTTTACGGACCGGTTCCGAGGGGCGCAATTATTTCCTCGCGCACCCCCCGTGCAGCTTTTTTTCGCGTAGCACCCCCACCGTTACGTGCCTCGCACCGGGTGCTGGCAACACACGCTACGCCACTGGTCGCCCCCAATGTTCAAACAAAACCTACGCCGCTGGTTGTACTCAAAAAAATTCCCAAGGTTGGCAGGTCTGTGATCAGTATCGCAGCACAAACCAGGAGCAGCTTCAGCCAGACTGATAAAGAAGGACAGAGCAGTGCTGGAAGGGCAGGTGTGATAATTCTAATCGTATTAAATCATCATAAACGCCTCCGATCGTATTTCATCTTTCACGCGTAGCTGCGTACGCTGCGGCACAAAGTGCTGTGCAGAGAAATGAAATGCTTGACGCGCAGCGAGGAGAAACGGGTGAAGATTGTGGGTTAGGGTCGTGGTGGCAGTGTAGTGTAATGGTTAGGGAGCTGGGCTTGTAACTCAGAGGTTGCAGGTTCAATTCCCAGGTGGGGCACTGCTGTTGTACCCTTGAGCTAAAGGTACTTAACCTAATTGCTTCAGTAAAATATCCAGCTGTATAAATGGATTGTATGTAAGAAATGTAAACTGTGTAAGTCGCTCTGGATAAGAGCGTCTGCTAAATGCCTAAAATGTAAATGTGTCGTAGTGGTGTGGTGTCCCAGTGGTGGGTGTGTCTGTGTCTGTCTGTGTGTGTGTGTGTGTGTGTGTGTGTGTGTGTGTGTGTGTGTGTGTGTGTGTGCGTGAGTGTGTCTGTGTGTCTGTGTCTGTGTGTGTGTGTGTGTGTGTGTGCGTGTGTGTGTGTGTGCGTGTGTGCCCTGTGTGTCTATGTCTGTGTGTGTGTGTGTGCGTGTGCGTCCCGCAGGGAGGGGAGCGTGGAGCTGGAGCGGTTGGGCAGCATCCAGGACAAGATCACGGTGTGCGCCACCAACGACTCGTACCAGAAGGCGCGGCAGAGCATGGCCCAGGCCGAGGAGGAGACGCGCAGCAGAGCGGCCATCGTTATTAAAGCAGGAGGCAAACGCCCGGGTAAGAGAGAGAGAGAGAGAGACACACACACACACATTCACACACACTCACACACATGTACACACACACTCTCACACATGTATACACTCGCACACGCACACGCACACTCTCACACATATATACTCACTCTCACTCTCACATGTACACACACACTCACACACACTCACACACACTCACACACACTCACACACACTCACACTCTCACACACACACTCTCACACACTCTCACACACTCTCACACACTCTCACACTCACACACACTCTCACACACACACACACACACACTCATCACACACACTCACACACTCTCACACACACTCACACACACACTCTCACACTCTCTCACACTCTCACACACTCTCACACTCACACTCTCACACACACTCACACACACACACTCACACATGTATACACACACACACACACACACACACACACCAGGGATGCCCAGGATGCAGATGGACTAAGGGGGAGTGTGTTTTGGGGGTGAGCTCTTTGCACGGTCAAACGCAGACGAGCCCCACAGACAAACACCAACACCATGAGTCTGCCCCCCCACCACGGAAACGGCCTCTCTCCCCCCGCCTGTGCCCAGACGGGCTCTGGCGCGTTGAGAGGTGGCGCTCTGTCGGGGGCCAGTCTCACAGGCACACAGGCTGCTGACTCAGGCTCGCCGTGGCAGAGAGAGAGCATCGCCCCCCTGGGGGAGTGAACCACGTCTCCCTGGGGTCCAGCTGGCCCCGCTGTGACAGAGCCGTGTCGTTATTCCTCCTCCTCCTCCTCCTCCTCCGTCCTGTCCGTGCCCTTTGGGTGCCGCTGCAGTTTGAGAACACCCGGGATTTCCCCACCAAACGTGTTATTGACCAAAACGCGCAATGCGCGTTGGATAAGTGAACAACTTTGTTCTGTAATATTGGTGGAAGTAGAGTTTTCAAATACTTGGTACTCAAAACTGTCAGTAGGAATCTGCAGGAATTTTCCTGGTGTCTAAAGGGTTAAAGTGTTTCAAATGATTTGACCCAGGTTAGATGTATGTATATGATTTCTGCTTCTGTATATGTGTGTGTGTGTGTATGTGTGTGTTTATATATATATATATATATATGTGTGTGTATATAAATAAATATTTGTGAGAGAAAGACAATGACAGAATCTTATCCGAGAAGGGCCGGTTTCTCTTTCTTCTAGCCCAGCACTAAATACATTCAACTAATTAAGGTGTTGATTGTAGACCATGATTGGTGAACAATCACAGGGCTAGAACAAAAGCCTGCACCCACACACACACACACACACACACACACACACACACACATACACACACACACACGCACACACACACAGATAAAGAGGGAAAGCCGTTGCACCCCGTTGTTGAGCCACCCCAGCTTGGCTTCAGAGCTGCACACTTCTAATTTTACACACATAAATACAGAGTGGGGCCTGGAAGGAGAAGAGGGGGGGGGGGGACTACTTCAGCTTCTTGTAATTTATTGAAACTGTCGGCCCATAAAAAGCTCAGCCAGTGGCCAGCGCGCTCCGGGGGGTAGAGACCAAGATTAGGACGTGTGCAACGGGGTAGAGAGCGGGATTAGGACTGAGGCGTGTGCAACAGGGGGCTGCTCTGTCCCGGGCCTTTGGGCTCGCTCTGAGCGTAAACGGGCGTGGCAGGGCCCCTGGGTGGCTCCGCCGGTTAAGGAACTCGCCCGCAGTGCAGGTAGCCCACGGCGGGGCCAGGGGTTCGATCCCCAGCTGCGCCAGTCCAGGCTCCGGCCACTGAATTAGGGTAAATTTGTCCACCAAATTGGGGGAACTGCAAAGGATTGGCGACCTGCACAGGATGTATTCCTGCCTCTTGCCCAATGCATGCTGGGGATCCTAATAAACAGGTATTGTCTCCAGCCCCCCTCTGTTTCCCGGCAGGCTGGCACCCTGACCAGGAATAAGCGGTTTTGAGGAGGAGGCGTTTGAGTTGCAAATAGGGTGTGTCATATAGAAGGAGGAGGTTTTGTTTGAGTGCCCACATGTTCCTGGGTCTTGCTGGCCCCTGAGTGTGGGGGGGGTGCAGTGGACTCTCAGCACACTTGCTGTGCGTCGGGCCTCCCTTATTCAGTGAGCTGGACCTGCCGCTGCTCTCTCCCCAGGATCAAACCTGCTTATTCATGGGCAGCTGCCCCACAGGGACATGCCTTCAGGAGGGGTCATTACTGACAGGGACATGCTGTCAGGAGGGATCGTTACTGACATTACTGATGAGGGTGCAAATGAGCTGTGGGCTTCAGAGGGTTTAACTGTGTCCTGTAAGGCCCGGGGTGTGAGAGTGAGGGGGACCAACACTGCTGCGCTCTGTGCTGTGTGTGTGCTGTGTGTGTGTGCTGTGTGCTGTGTGCTGTGTGGTGTGTGTGCGTGCGTGCGTGCGTATAATGTGTAATGTGTGTGTGTGCGTGTGTGTGTGTGTGTATGTGTAATGTGTAATGTATAATGTGTAATGTGTGTGTATAATGTGTAATGTGTAATGTGTGTGTGTGTGTGTGTGTGTGTGTGCGTGTATGTGTAATGTGTAATGTATAATGTGTAATGTGCGTGTGTGTGTATAATGTGTAATGTGTAATGTGTGTGTGTGTGTGTGTGTGTGTATAATGTGTAATGTGTGTGTGTATAATGTGTAATGTGTGTGTGTGTATAATGTGTAATATGTGTGTGTATAATGTGTAATGTGTGTGTGTAATGTGTGCGTGTGTGTATAATGTGTGTGTGTGTGTGTGTATAATGTGTGTGTGTGTGTGTATAATGTGTAATGTGCGTGTGTATAATGTGTAATGTGCGTGTGTATAATGTGTGTAATGTGTATAATGTGTGTCTGTAGGTAAGAAGGTGCAGATCCGGAAGCCGGCTCCGGGCCTGTCGGACGTGGCCCCCTCCCGCCGCACGCCACGGCCCGTCCTCATCGCCAGCGCCATGAAGAAGAGCGCCGGGGGCGGGGCCGGGGGCGGGGCCCAGCACAGGCCCCTCAGAGAGCGGCTCGCCCACCTGCTGGCGCTGAAACCCTACAGGAAACCTGAGCTCATCCTGCGCCTCAAGAAGGACGGCCTCTCGGCCCAGGACAAGGACACGCTGGACAGCCTCCTGCAACAGGTCAGCCCACAGGAGAGAGAGTGTGTGTGAGTGTGTGAGTGTGTGAGTGTGTGTGTGTGTGTGTGTGTGTGTGTGTGTGTGTGTGTGTGTGTGTGTGTGTGAGTGTGTGAGTGTGTGAGTGTGTGTGAGTGTGTGAGTGTGTGTGTGTGTGTGTGTGTGTGTGTGTGTGTGTGTGTGTGTGTGTGTGAGTGTGTGAGTGTGTGTGTGGGAGCGTGTGTGTGTGTGTGTGTGTGTGTGTGTGTGTGTGTGTGTGTGTGTGTGTGTGTGTGTGTGTGTGTGTGTGTGTGTGGGTGTGTGTGTGTGTGGGAGTGTGTGTGTGGAGTGTGTGAGAGGGAGTGTGTGAGAGTGTGAGAGAGTGTGAGAGAGTGTGAGAGAGAGTGTGTGATAGTGTGAGAGAGTGTGTGTGAGAGCGAGTGTGTGTGTGTGTGTGTGTGTGTGAGAGAGAGTATATGATGGATGATTTGTTGAAATGTGTTTATTTTTTCAGGTTGTTCTTGTGTAATAAATGGAACAGTCTTAATAGGTGCTCACTCTGGAGAGTCCGTCTCCTTTCACTGTACAGTCCAGAGCCTTTACACCAGGGCTGGGCAATCTTACCCTGTGTGGGCGGTGTGGGTGCAGGCTTTTGTTCCAACTGAACAGTGACACACCTGATTCCACTAATCAGCCCTGATTGAAGACTGATTAGCTGATTAGTCAAATCAGGTGAGCTACTGCTCGGCTGGAACAAACCCACACCGCCTGCACCCACCCTGCACCCACACGGCCCACACAGGGTAAGATTGCCCACCCCTGCTTTAGAGAGACGTGTGTCTGTCCTGGTCTCCTCAATCTGTCCTTTCAAATGGAGGGTAACGACGACCCTGCTGGGCCCACATCAACTGTGGGGTTCAACTAAATAATCTGTGTGTGTCTTGTGTGTGTCTGCCTGAAGGTGGCGATCCTGAGCGGGAGGGACAGCGCGTTCACGCTGAAGGACTGCCTGTTTAAGGAGATCCAGAAGGACTGGCCAGGGTACACGGATGGAGACCAGCAGCTGCTGAACAGGATCCTGGAGCGGTAGGCCTCATGAGCGCTGTCACTTCCTGTGAATGAGAGCGCTGTCACTTCCTGTGAATGAGAGCGATGTCACTTCCTGTGAATGAGAGCGATGTCACTTCCTGTGAATGAGAGCGATGTCACTTCCTGTGAATGAGAGTGATGTCACTTCCTGTAAATGAGAAAGATGTCATTTCCTGTGAATGAGAGTGATGTCACTTCCTGTGAAGCGCTCTTCTCCAGCCTCTTGCGCTGAGTGCCATTTCAATACAGGGAGCTCTGCCCACAGTGTTATCACAGGCTTGGACGCGGCTCTGACAGGTGTTTCCAGTGAGCCAGTTTCCTGGGGATATGAAGACATTTCCCCACATCGCACTGACCATGGTCAACAAGGGACTCATTCTTTTTTTCTTTTTTTTTTTTAAAGACTTTATCCTGTTTTTCTCCCAATTTGGTAGCCAATTACACCCGCTATTTTCAGGTCAATCCCTCCTTCGTAGTTTGCTGCCGTAGCCCTGTGACCAGTAGTGACAAACGCGAAGTATCGTCTCCTCCGAGACGGCACTCGTCATGCTGTCGACTACGGTACTCCAGAGCCACTCCTGTGCGCAGCGAACATCAGCCAATTGCCGCCCCTAGTGGCACTCCCGGCCAGAGCCTACTCTGGCACGGCCAGTGCGTGCGTGTGTGCATGTGTGCGTGTCTGTGTGTGTATCTGTGTGTCTGTGTCTGTCCGTTTCCGTGCGTGCGTACCTGCGTGTGTGTGTGTGTGTGCGCATGTGTGGGTGAGCGTGTGTGTGTTGTGTTGTGGGGATGTTTCACAGGCTTTGAGGGAGTGAACACACAGTAGTGTATAAATTTAGAGCAGCCAGACAGACAGGCGGGTGATGTTCTTGGCTCAGTATAAACCCCCACACACACACACACTCACACACACACACACACACACACACACACACACACACACACACACACACACACACACACACGCACACACACTCTCACACACACACACACACACACACTGATACAGATACACACACACACACACACACACACACTCACACACACACACTCACACACTGATACAGACACACACACACACACACACACACACACACACACACACACACACACACTGGCACTGCAGGAGGGATTGTGGCCTGCCCCCATCAGTCAGCCACAGCCCGCTGGTGTCACATGGGCCAGACGCCCTGCCCTGATTGGGTGCTTAGAGACGTGCTGCTTCCCCGTCTGAGTCTGAGTTGGCTCATTGTCTCACTGCTGCTACGTGGTCAAAGGGGGAAGAGCGCTGGTGAACGCTGTCCTGAGGGGAAGCTGGTCGCTGACCGCACCTTTAACCGTCCCTGACCCTCCTGTGGTCTTCTGCTTCTGAACACCAGTCTCCCCCAACACCCCTCCAAACCCCTGCACACTGCAGCCAATGTGTTTGTTGGAACCGCACAAGCCTGCTCAGCTGGGAAGCGCGGGGAAAACGTCCGTTGCCAGTGCAGTCCGTTGGCACGTCCGCCCACGTGTACCCAATGAAGGGGCATCGTCGGTGACGGATGGAAGGGGGGGTGCTGCCCCCACCCGCCCAAAACCTGCTTCAGCCAAGTGGACTGGAACCCGGGAGAATTCCCCCTCCCTCCCTCCCCCTCTCGCCCGCGCTAAGAATAACTCGAGCGCTGCTTGTTTGTGTGCTGGTTCCGCTGGTCTGGTTTTGGTGCAGACAGGATCCTGTGGCTGGCCCGTGTAAACAGGGCTGATCCCCTGTTTGCTGTTTGTCTCTGGTGTTTGTGCAGGAAGCTGTGTCAGCCCCAGAACAGCCTCCACGTCCTGTCGGAGGGTGCAGCCAGCCCGCTGAAAGAGGCCGCAAACTGCTCCCCCTCCCAGGTGAGCTCACGTTACAGCGCCGGGGCCCGTGTGCCCTTAACCCTTTGAGGAGTGCGCTCTGTCGCACTGTGATGATGTCACACTCTAGAACACGCCGTAACGTTCCAGCTGATCCTAATTGATGACGTCATAAAGGGCTGCTAATGGCAACCTCAAAGGACTGTCAAATTCCAGAATAGAACACTGTCGATTAGAACTAGAACTCTCAAACGCCTCACTCCTCAAAGGGTTAAAGGTCATGTTTGTTTGTGTGTTTATTTTGGGGTCTCTCTTAGCCAATCGGATCTCTTTTAGCCTAATCCTCCAAGAGTCCTGCACCAATCAACATACAGTGTACAGTAGAGTTAAAAAAATAAAGTCCACTGTAATAAAAATATAAGAGAGTTGGAATAAACAGCAATAGCACGTTAAAAGTAATCAAAAATTACATATAACAATACAAATAGCAATAAATAAATGTTATTGATAGTGAAGTACATTTTTCTCATATGCACCGTTGTAGAATCACAGTTTTCATTAGCATATTACAATTGTTTGCTGAAAGAGCTTGTTTCTGAAAGCATTTGTTGTGTTATCGCATGCACTTACTGCTCTGAGAGCCCCTCTCTGATTTGGGTCTTGATGGAATGTACACATCTTGGGTCTTCTCCTTTAATGAGGGCCTTTCTTTAGATAGATGAGGATTGCTATGCGTTGCAGCTTGTCTTTTTTAAATTATGGATTTTATGAAAAGATATTAATGTTGTTTCCTAGCATTTCTGAAATCGATGGCCAGCCGAGTGCATTATGTATATCAGTGGAGGACATCCCATAATCACACCGCACAACTATTCTAGCCACCTTGTTCCAGGCAACTTGTAGTCTCCGTTGGTCGCCAGCTTTTGCATTACCCCAAACAACAGAGCAGTACTTTACTTGAGTGAGTAAAGGTTGCCAGTTCAGTCCCTCGAGTTGGGAACTATCCCAAAAACGGCTTCAGTGAAAAGAAAGAAGGTAAAGAAAACAGATCCGGCCACATAAAATGGAGGATATACAGAAACGTGAGTGTCTGAATCATAAACCAGAGAATCATACGAGCAGGAATGTCATCATCGCATATTTTGTAGTTTGAGCCTGGTTTCCCTTTGTGTGAGGTTAAGGTTGTGTGGTCTGGGTGCCAGAGGTTGTGTGGTCTGGGTGCCAGAGGTGCAGGGAGATTATCTGAAGCTGTGCTGTCAGCGTGTGGCCTGGCGGGGCAGGGGTGCAGGGAGATTATCTGAAGCTGTGCTGTCAGCATGTGGCCTGGCGGGGCAGGGGTGCAGGGAGATTATCTGAAGCTGTGCTGTCAGCGTGTGGCCTGGCGGGGCAGGGGTGGATGTGCAGGGGGATTATCTGAAGCTGTGCTGTCAGCGTGTGGCCTGGCGGGGCAGGGGTGCAGGGAGATTATCTGAAGCTGTGCTGTCAGCATGTGGCCTGGCGGGGCAGGGGTGCAGGGAGATTATCTGAAGCTGTGCTGTCAGCATGTGGCCTGGCGGGGCAGGGGTGGACGTGCGGGGGGATCTGGAGCTCGGGACGTTCTGCCAAAGTAAACAGGTTTGGGGAGCGGGCGGCGCTGGAGCCGGGAGGCCACAGAAATGTGCCGGGATGAACTCGGCCTCTCCAGGAAGTCATTGAGCGGTCACGTGACCGGCGGTCATTACCGGTCACAAGTAACGCGAGCCGCCCAGTGGAAATGGAGGCAAGCGGTCGATCTGAGAGGGAGAGGGGGAGGGAGAGGGAGAGGGAGTAAGAGTAAGAGTAAGAGTAAGAGTAAGACTCGTTTGACCTTAAGAGTGTCACAAGGTATGGAGAAACATGAAGCCTGAGTCTTCTCTCTGACCTCTGACCCGTCTCTCTCTCGCTCTCCCTCTCCCTCCCTCTCTCCCAACCCCCTCTCTCTCTCTCTCTCTCTCTCTCTCTCTCTCCCTCTCTCTCTCGCTCTCCCTCTCTCCCCCTCCTCTCTCCCCTCCCCCCTCTCTCTCTCTCTCTCAATCTCTCTCTCTCTCTCTCTCTCTCTCTCTCTCTCTCTCTCTCTCTCTCTCTCTCTCTCTCTCTCTCTCTCTCTCTCTCTCTCTCTCTCTCTCTCTCTCTCTCTCTCTCTCTCTCTCTCTCTCTCTCTCTCTCAGAAACGGCCGGCGGGAGACTTCATCGACCCCCTGGCCACTAAGAAGCCGAGGATATCGCACCTGGCCAACAAAGCGTCGGCGCCCATGAATGGCAAGCTGAGCTCGTCCAATGGGAAGGAGGCGAGGACGGGCGGGGCGCAGGGGGGGGCAGCGGCAGCGGCGGACACCGTGAGCGGCTCACAGCTCCCCCTGCTGGACATCCCGCGGCCCTTCGACCCGCTGTCGGACGTCAGCAACGACTCGAGCAACAACGGCCGAGACTGCGAGGGCCAGGAGGCGGCCGAGAGGCTCAGCCAATCCCCGTCCTTCCCCTCATCGGTGGCCCCGCCCCCTTCCGGCCGGGGCTCCACCCCCTCCCCGCTCCCCCGGCCCCCTGCCCCGCCCCAGCCCACCTCCAGCTCCGCCTCCCTGCACGGCAAGTCCAAGAAGAAGTCCAAAAAGCACAAAGACAAGGAGAAGACCAAGGAGAAGGAGAGGGAGAGGGAGGGAGAGGAGGGCGGGAGAGGAGAGGAAGAAGGAGCACAGGGACGGGTCCATCAGCCAGAAGGGCAGCGTTCCTCACACCAGCACAGGTAGGACTCCGCCCGTGTGCGTTTGTGACCCCGTTCTGTCGCAGTCACAATAATCTCACGTGAACCGTGCGGGAGAGTTCTCCTGCATTAGACCGCATTGAAGGGGAACTCCAGAAAACTCTAGAGCAGGGGTGTCAAACTCATTCCATCGAGGGTCGAGTGTATGCAGGTGTCTGTTGTAGCCAGTGCACTACACCAGGTGATTTCAATTAGGTTCCCTCCTTAGTTGGAGAAGTGAGCTAATTAGTGAAATCACCTGGTGTAGTGCATTGGTTGCAACAGAAACCTGCATACACTCAGCCCTCGATGGAATGAGTTTGACACCCCTGTTCTAGAGTTTCATTCCAGTACCGACTGTGGGCCACCAGCCCCGCGCACAATGGGCAGCATCGCCGAGGGAGGGAGGGTTACAGTTGGCGGGGTTGTCTGTGTCTCGTCGCCCACAGTCTGCCAGTGTAAAGCTGCTCACCTGTGTGTGTCTTCCTCCGACTCGTGTGTGCGGTGTGAAAAGAAGTGGCGGCTGACATCGCCGTGTTGCCGGGGAGAGAGCTTGTCTTTGCTCTCCCCAGTTGACAGCGGAGGTTGCAGAGAGCGTGGGAGAAAAAGGGGGGAAAAATACAACAACAAAAAAAGAGAAAATCATTATTCAATGTGTTGGCCCTTCCCAGGCATTCAGAGAGTATCAGGATTTCCCACAAAGTTGGCAAGAACCATTATCTAAAAAGACTAAGCAAATCAATTCTCTCTCCTGATATTATGCATGAAATCAACACACCAAAAACTTGCATTTTTCCTTTTGCACTCTTTATAGTGTCTGGAATAACTTAACTCTTCTGGTCTAGGCTTCCTGCAATCTGATTGGTGCCTGAAGATTTGTGTTGGTGGATTTCATTGGGCGGTGTATCATTTCACACGCCCACTCTGTTGTGGGATTGGTCAGAAGTTGTAACTGGCTGTAGGTTTATCAGCAAAGCACATCCCTGCCGGCCATATACCGCATCAGATGGTGAAATTAGTCCACTTGTCAGGCCCGTATCGATGAGCCAGAGAGCCACAGCAATGGCGCCCTCTAGTGTTCAATGCAGAGCACAGGCCTGTGATTCAGGACATGGGTGCACTTCAATGTTGTCTGACCTCTCGAGGTGGGAAAATGCCATGGTTACTCTTTCCTATTTGTTGAAAGGAAAAATACCGTGATGACATTTTGCCCTGATGATAAATGTCTCCATTTGTTGTTTTTCTTTTGTTTCCAGATCTGAACGGAAAGTACAACAGCAGCAGTGTTCCCGTGACAACGTCGGAGGTGGCCGACTATTTATTGTAAGAACTTTTGAGTGCACGGTTTTTGAGTTCCAGTAATGGAAAGTGAAGCTCACCTGTGTTGATTTTGCGTTGAAAACCCCCCCTCAGTCTCTCTCATCTGTCATCACTTCAAAATGGACGTTGGTGTCTCGTCTCAGTGATGCCAGACGGCTCTCGACTGACTGCTATTTTGCGTCAGTCGCCCGTATTTCGCTTCAGTTTCCCAGTCTCTTGGTCTAAGTGCCCCCTCCCTTTGGCAAGGCGCTGTACAGACTAAGCTCAAGATGTCCCTCATCTGTAAAGTAGAGAAGTTGTTAGCTTGTATAGACGGGCCATCAGAGAGCAGTCACCAGATAAATGGCACATTTTGACACATTTGTGATTGTGTGATGTCATATCCTGTGAGAATACTGGTATTCCACTGAGATCCCCCCCCAATGTTGGAGTGCGTTTTTACGCAAGGCCTGTCTCTGACCTCAGACACTCTCCCTCCCTCTCTCCTCCCTCCCTCCTCTCTCTCTCTCTCTCTCTCTCCCCTCTCCCTCTCTCTCCTCTCTCCCTCTCTCTCTCTCTCCCTCCCCTCCCCCTCCCTCTCTCCCTCCCCTCTCTCCCTCCCTCCCTCCCTCTCTCTCTCTCCCCTCCCTCTCTCTCCCTCCCCCTCCCTCTCTCTCCTCCCTCCCTCCCTCTCTCTCTCCCTCCCTGAACAGGAAGTACACGGCGATCGCGTCCCCGGATCAGAGGCAGAGCTACAAGAACGACTTTAATGTGGAGTACAGCGAGTACCGCGGGCTGCACGCGCGCATCGAGGTCATCACCCGCCACTTCAGCCTGCTGGACGCTGAGCTCAAGCAGCTGCAGCACGGAACCGACAAGTACAAGGTGCCCTGCAGCTCCTCACAGCACAGAGAAACACACACGCACACGCACACACACACACACACACACACACACAGAAACACACACACACACACACACACACACACACACAGAGAAACACACAGACCACAGAGAAACACACTCACACACACACACAGAGAAACACAGTCACACACACACACCCACACACACACACACACACAGACCACAGAGAAACACACTCACACACACACACACAGAGAAACACAGTCACACACACACACCCACACACACACACACACACAGAGAAACACAGTCACACACACACACACACACACACACAGACACACACAGAAACAGTCATACACACACAGACACACAGAGAAACACACACACACACACACACCACATACACAGAGAAACAGTCACACACACAGAAATACAGTCATACACACACACAGAGAAACACAGTCTCACATACACACACACACACACACACACACACAGAAACAGTCATACACACACAGAAACAGTCATACACACACACACACAAACAATTTCCATAATTGGTGTATAAATACATAAAGTCCCCTCATGAGCGTAGTTTCATCCTTATCAGCAGAACATTGGCCTTGTATTGAAATAGTATTGGATAAGTGAAGCGTCTAGTCCAGTGCTTTATCTCTTCAGCGTGTTTGAGTTATAGGCATCGAGTGATTGCTGTAAGACCTTACTCGTGTGCTTGCCTGTCCATTCATTGGCCTGTAAGTAACGAGTGAATCCTGTTTCCACAGACAATCCATAATCAGATTCTACAGGAGTATCGTAAAATTAAAAAGGTACGCTTTCTGTCAAGAGGCCTTCACCACTGGCTGCACTCTTTCCCTCTCTCCCCTACCTCCCCTCTCTCTCCTCTCCCCTCCCTCCCTTGTTCTCCCCTCTCCCTCTCCCTCTTTCTCCTCCCCTCTCCCTTCTCCCCTTACCCTCCCTTTCTTCTCTCCCTCGCCTCTCCCTCTCCCCTCTCCCCCTTGTTCTTTCGCCCTCTCCCTCTCCCCTCCCTCCCTCTCCCCCTCCCTCTCTCCCTGTCTCTCTCTCTCTCTATAGACAGAGAGAGCAGAAACCAGCAGCGCTCCTTCAAGGTCTCCCCCCTCATCCTCACTGTTTTCCCTTCTCTCCTCTCCAGACTAATGCCAACTACAGCCAGGAGAGGAACCGCTGTGAATACCTCCACAACAAGCTGGCGCACATTAAGAGACTCATAGCGGAGTACGACCAGCAGCAGCTCCACAGCTGGCACTAGTACTGTTGGGTTTCCCCGTTTACCCGCTGGGTTTCCCCTTTGTTCTTCTTCCCCCCCCCCCCTCCCCAGTGGGGGAGAGAGAGCGTGTCAGGACTTCTGCACGCTCCGAAAATGTTCCTATCAAAGATGCCACGAAGGGACGCTCGTTTGATTCGCCCCCTCCTTGAGCCCAAATCCAGCACTAGAGAGGGCAGCCTGGACCCAGCTGTCTTCTTTTATTGTATTTTTTTTTTTCTTCCATCAAATGTTTAGTTTTTGTTTTGTTGTTGAGTTGGGAGATGCGTCTCTCGCCCCGTTGGCCAGTTCTCTTTGGGTTTGCGACGCTGCACCAGGATGTGACCGTCAGCATGCCTCTCCCGGAGAGGAGGGAGGAGGAGGGTGAAGTGGTAAGACACCCCCCTCTCCCTTTTAAGCCTGGAGAGGAGGGGGAGTGTGAAGGGAAAGACCCCCCTCTCTCTCTCTCTCTGGTGTGAGAAGCCAGGAAGGTGGAGCGCCCTCGTGAGGAGACTGGGGGAAGAGCGCTCGACACCCAACGCAACACTGAACACAGGATCTGGCATGGGGGGTCTGGCATGTGATCACGACGGTCCTTGTTTTCCTGGAAGTCGTCTTCTCTGCAGGACAGGATTAGTAAACCAGGGTGGGTCGGGGGACACACACACGGCGCTGTAGTCACACATCGGTGTCAGACGTGAGCTGAGGAGCTGCATTGTGTTTTAATTGGCCGATTTACTTCCTGTTTGGCACCAGTGTGTGGACCGTGTCGCGGGAGTGTGCCCCACCCTGTCTCACTGACTCAGGGCCTCACACACACACACTCACACACTCGCGCACACACACACACGCACACACACACACACACACACACACACACACGCGCGCACACAGAGGCACACAGACACAGAGACAAAGACACACACAGACACAGAGACAAAGACAAAGACACACACACGCACGCACTCACGCACACAACACGCACGCACGCACACACACACCACACACACACACACGCACGCACGCACGCACGCACGCACTCACACACACACCACACACTACACACACACGCACACGCGCACACGCACACACTCACACACACACACACACACACACACATACACACACACGCACACACACACACACACGCGCACACGCACACACTCGCCACTGAGACTGAACAACTGTTCCTGAGTCAGAGGAAGATTTAAAACTGTACCGCTTTTTGGTGTTGGGGGGGGGGGTGGTGTCCATGTTCCTGTGGGGAGCTGGAACAGAATGGAACACTACACCATGGAGCTTGCAGCCTCCCCCCCAGTGTAACCCCCCTCTGATGGTGATGCATGCCTGGCTGCCAGTCAGACACAGAGAGTCCATCTTCAGTCTCTTCAAGGGCGATCCGAGAGGCTTCGTTTAAATGTGCTCTTCCCCCCCAGCAGCGGTGAGGACATTTGCTCTTGGGACAAGGCGCGAGGTTAGCACACTTAACTCATTTTCCCGAAACGGGGCGCGTTTCCTGGTCTGCGTTTTGGGGGAGGGGCCTTGATGACGGCCTCCTGCTGAATGCGCGCGTTCCGTTTCACCGCCTGCCGTCGCGTCGTCACGGGACCGTTAAAAACCCCCCAGGGCTGCGTTTGCGTCCAGCGTCCAGCCCCGAGTTCTTGTTCAATAGACCATCTTTGCCATATGATAGGCTCTTCTCATCAGTAGGGGTGGGGGGGTGGGGTGGGGTGGGGTGGGGTGGGGGGGGGGCTGCCTGCATGGCTGCTTAGCGCTGCTGTTTGATGTTCCCGCTCTGCAGCACCTTCAGGGACAGGTGGATGCGTGCGGTAGGTCAGCACATGCCACAGTGTAGGGTGGGAGAGGAGCTCATCCGCTGGTTGAGGGGGTTGCCAATGTTATGTATCCACTGCCACTGTAAGCCAGTAAACTGACCAAAAGGATTGGGGTGTGTTTGAACACTGAGCTCATGGGGTCTCTCTCGCCTGCCTGCTCGAGACTATCCACGCAGAACAAGGGACACTACAGCGCTCATCTCTCTCTCTCTCTCTCTCTCCTCCCTCCCCCAGCCTTCTTCTGGAACCTTGTGAGGTCATTATCTTTTCCCAGGGTGCACTGCATGTCGCCGGCTCATTCTGGGTGTTCCCGCACTTTTGCGGAGTTCGTTCCCTGAGACTGTTCTTTTTTTCCCGCCGCGCCCCCGAGTCGAAAATGCGTTTCTTCGAAAGCGAGTGATTTCAGGGGCAGTTGGAGCGTCAGCCGTACAGCGATTGGCTGAACGTTTCCGAAAGGATCTGTCGTGGTGGTTTGTGTACGAGGGACGGGTCTGCGGCTTTAAAGGGGCTTTTGGGACTGGGAGGGGAGGATGCTGTCCGTCGAAACAAGAAGGGAGTGAAATTGATCATGATATTTCAATAAAAAGTTCTACTTCTATGAACCCCTGTCTTGAGTGTTTTCATATTTTCGTCTGTCGCATCCTGTGAGCTGCTGTTGCACGTTTTTCCTCATGCACGAATTAAAAGTAGTTTTTTGTAAAAAAAACGCGATTGTTAACATGGTCGTCAACTCAAAGATTTAGGAAGTTACTGGTTAAATACATTTACATTTTACATTTTAGGCATTTAGTAGACGCTCTTATCCAGAGCGACTTGTGCAAGATGTGCATTAATACATGGTAGGAACAATCCTAGTTAGCGCAAGAGATCAGCGCAGTAATACAGCGATAGACATTATAGTTAGTAGCTGCACACCATACCTGTAACACTGGGAAGGAAAAGGTTAGTGTTTATTTATTTATTGTTATATGCAATGCAAGACCACGGGAAATAGCACAGGACCCATTTGACACCTGACGCCTACTTTTAAAAACCAGTAAGTGATTTACCAGCACACTCTATACGCTGTGTTTCCACATCCCCTACCGTGTGTCTGTGTGTGTGAGAACGCACACTAGTTATGCGGGGCTGGTGCTGGCTTGCCCTGGGAAAGCACTCGTTCAATCAAACATCCATCAAAGTGTATTTGTAAAGCACATTGAGCCCCTAAGGGAAATTCGTTGACGGGTGTGCATGTAGGAATGAGTGAGATTGATGATACAGTTGATTTGAATACTCGACCTTTGGAATCGCTGTGCGGTTGCTTGTATGCGAGTTAATTAACAAGAACAATGAGGAAGAATTTACTTCTCCTGAGACACCGTGGTGTGTTCATCCCGTCCCCCAGGCCAGAGCCAAGCTGTTCCCTCCGCACGCACTTTACATTAACCAGTAACGGGCAAGCATACATTTTACTCTAAACCAAATGGTTGTTTTTTTAGGAACTGCTTCTGCATTTTTCAGAAGTAAACAAGGTTATAACAAGGGTCTAACCACATACTAAATATTAGGGGGGGATATCATGAAAGGGAATGTTTTATATCTATAAAGAATTGAGGGATACAGATATGACTGTTCTGAATATTGGGGGAGACATGTCTTAACTCATAACCCATATAGACAACGGTTAGCAGTGTGGTATAATGGTTAGGGAACTGGGCTTGTAACGTTAAGGTTTGCAGGTTCAATCCCCAGGTGGGACACTGCCGTTGTACCCTTGAGCAAGGTACTTCAGTTAATATCCAGCTTAAATGGATTGTAAAGCTGTATAAATGGATTGTAAAGAAATGTAAACTGTAAGTCGCTCTGGATAAGAGAGTCTGCTAAATGCCTGTAATGTAATGACAAGACAAGGGGGCGTGGTTATTAACGTCACCATCGCTCCTCCCCCTTTGGCCTGCGTCACAAGGTCAGCTGTCGAACTGTCGCACACGCGTCGGGTCCAAGATGGCGGCCTCCTTGTGCCAGTGTTACCAGGTGAGATACATTCACAGAATATCGCTAATATAACGCATGTTTCTACTAATATCGCTGAAGGCATAATATACAGGCTCGAATTAATAAGTTATACCCTAAATGGCAGCATGGCGTACAACGCATTCGATACGTTTAGAGCAGGACCGGAATCTCTACGTTATGCGTCCGAATGAGGAGACGTTTCACCCCTATGGTTTTAACGTTAAACGTGCCAGGTATCGAGATGGACAACAAGCCAATAAACCAGATTTCCAGCTACCTCGTTTTAGTGTTCGATGAAATCTAGTGTGGAAAACTACGGGATTAATGAAGGATCACTTCGCCGGTGATGTGATGGGAAGCTAGCTAATTAGCAAGCTGTATTCAGTCTACAGTATTGGCTATACAGATCATAGCAAGAGGACTTCGCCAACCAGGGTAATGATTCTAGCAAGGTCTGCAGCAAGCGACGGCATCTTTCAATGTATTTGTCCATTTCAATTCCATGGCAAGTGTCTAATTTACCGTTTAGGAAAAATAACTAATTGGCTTAGAAGTTACTGGGCGGAATGTGGAATGACTCAACTTGATTCACGAGATTCCAATGGCATAACTTCAATGCAATCATGAAATGATGCAAAAACCACCGAGACGTTGCAACGAAATGACGCGACGACAGCACGTTCCGTTTCTCCCACTGTTTGTTTTTCTTGACGTCGGACACAACAGGAGGAAGTTGCACACGGTGCTCATTTGACATTACGCGGAAATACCTGTTGTAAACGCGTGTTTATTGCACCGTCGCGTCACGCAAAACCCTTGAAAATAGTTCTGTATTGGAAATGTATGAAAAAAACTCTGTCATGGAAATGTCTGATTCCATTTAACTGGTTAGCGTTATATATTTTTTTCTTCTTTTCCAATAACTATACCGCAAAATGTCTTCCCCTGCCACTGTTGTTGCCACCTGCCATGGCTTTTATGCAAGGCCTGTCTCTGACCTCTCTCTCTCTCTCTCTCTCTCTCTCTCTCTCTCCTCTCTCTCTCTCTCTCTCTCAATGAGATGTGTATTTGCACTGGCAACAAAAAGTGTTAAGTTGTGAAAGTAAAGTCCATTTTTGCGTCAAAATAAATGTCATTGAAAACCTTACATTTGTAATAGAAATGTCATGGCAAATGGAAATTTGATTTGAGTGGGAACCCTGTCACACGATTTCGTTCTGCCTTTCAGCTGTGTGTCAGAAGAAGCTTGCCCCTGCTGTCATCTCGTATTTACGTCTCCGCCTCAAACAGAACTCAAGTCTACCGGATATGTGGATCCCCTTCAGTTTCTTCGCAGGTAGCTAACACAATAATTCACGTGCATGTAGTCAGTCATGATTGATCTATAAACCACTTATTGCAGCCTTATTTTATACGTATAATAAAATGTTGGCTAAATCCTGCTTCGTGTTTGGTTTCAGATTTGATTGAGCTTTTTGCTTTTAAATTTTTAACCAGTTTATTTTTTAACAGCTTTTGTCACAGTGCTGAGACTTATTCAAACAAAGGACACAATCAAAGTCACCTTGAGTTTCCCCAGTCCTTTAAAGTGTGATAATTGGACTGTGGCCAGATATCACACTGTCCCTCTGTCTGGAGGATGTCACTTACTATCAAGTGTAGCAGTGTCAGTGTGCAGATGTTGTTTAAAAAAAAGTGGCTGGCTCACTAGCTTGTACAATGTGCACACTAACATAAGTTATTTATCACTGGAATTTGCTGCCAAGAGCAACTTTGAAGTGATAATATATATTTTTCAAGTATTCCCCTGCCATCCCATCTGCAAAGTACCCTATTTGTTTGCTATTTGTTTTGAATATTGCAACAATTATCATTGACAATCTTGCATTAGTCCACAAAACCATCATTGTAATAAAAAGCCATGCGAAGCATGACCCGGATCGTGTGTCGGATCCCTGATGTTCCGTGTCTCGTGTCTTTAAGGTGCGGTATGCGTCGGGGGGTGGGGGAGGGGGTCGGAAGGGATTTGTGGGGGAGTTTATGGACACGCTGAAGCAGGAGCTGAACAAGAACAAGGAGATGAAGGAGAACATCAGGAAGTTCCGGGAGGAGGCCAGGAGGCTGGAGGATTCTGAGGCCCTGCAACAAGCCCGGAGGAAATACGTGAGTGTGACCCCCCGGCCCCCCGGCCCCCCGGCCCTCCGGCCCTCCACTAACATCACAACCGCCCTTTCTCTAAAATCACAACCCCTTCTCTGTGGGCAGAGCGAACAGGAAGGAAGCGATTCATTGCTGTTCCCGGGTAGTCACTTGGTCCCGTAGTTGCGGGCGGTGGGCTCGTGGGGGAGGCTGAATTAGAGAGAAATGGAGGGTACAATTGGCCACCAAACTGGGAGAAATACGGGGAAATACATTTATATAATTGTTTTTAAATGGGAGAACATTTCTATCATGATATGCTCACAGCTGACATCTCAAATACTAGTAGCATTAACGTATGTGATGTGTGTGATTAAATTAACATCACCGTATAGGTTGTTTTTGCTCGGAAGGACCGAAAAGTATATTGTGTGATCACCAGTCGTATGATTTTTGAGTCTGTGTCACCCACCCACAAAATTTTCGATTTTGTACCCTTGAGCAAGGTACTTAACCTGAATTGCTTCACTTAATATCCAGCTGTATAAATGGATTGTATGTAAAGAAATGTAAACTGTGTAAGTCGCTCTAAAATGTAAATGTAAAATCTCTCATTTTCCCCAAACGCTCCCGTGATCCTCACAGAGAACGATCGAGTCGGAGACCGTGAAGACCTCGGAGGTGCTGAAGAAGAGGCTCGACTCGCTGTCGGAGACCGTGAAGGAGGTGAGCGCTCGCGTCGCCGCGGTAACCTGTCCGAGTGGGTACCACTTCAGGTGTGGCGTCGCAGTGGGAGGAGAACCTGACTGCACCTGTGCGCTGCTTCAGCAAATACAAACACTGCACGACTGGTCTGTAAAAAGACATTTCTCTGGATAGGGAACATTTGATCATTAAAAAAAAAATATACTGTATATCTTAGATAAATATAAAGCTAAAAATGGATGATGATAAAAGGATAAAAAATTATATCGTTTTGTTTGTGTGCTGTTCTCATCAACTGTTTTTATATGTTGTATTTTACTTTAAAAAATGGTCCGGATCATTAGCGCTGGGTGGATATGTGCGTGTGTGTGTGTGTGTGTCTGTGCGTGTGTGTGTGTGTGTGTGTGTGTGTGTGTGTGTGTGTCCCTCCGTCCTCAGAGACCGTAGTGGGGATGGGGTCCCCCCCTCCCATTTCGTGACGCCCCATTGTCTCGTTTTGACGGCAGGGCCTGGAGGAAGTGACCCGCACTGACCTGGGGAAGAAGATCAGGGAGGGTGTAGAGGAGGCGGCCAGAACGGCCAAGCAGTCTGCCGAGTCCGTGTCCAGGAGCGGGGAGATGCTGGGGAAGACCAGCGCCTTCCGAGCCATATCCCAGGCAAGACCAGGGGCCCCTCTGGCCTGTGAGGTTTAAACAGGAAGTGACCAGGGGCCCTTCTGTCCTGTGAGGTTTAAACAGGAAGTGACCAGGGGCCCCTCTGTCCCGTGGGGTTTAAACAGGAAGTGACCAGGGGCCCCTCTGTCCTGTGGGTTTTTGGGGGTTTTTCTTACATTTGTTTCAGATTTTTTCACGTTTTCCTCCCAATTTAGTAGCTGATTACACTCTCTATATATTTCGATTTACACTCCCCACACGGGTCTGCCTCTTGTCTCTACAAGGCAAGCAAATTCTCTTCCTTCGAGATGGAATTCGCCCCCACCCACGTTCTGGAGACACCCTTACATGCTTCACCGCGGACCTGAGTCTGCTCACCCTCCCCCCTCCTCCTGGGGCAGTCAGCCAAATGCCGCTCCCGTCGGGGCTAACGGCCAGGGCCAGTCTGGTAGAGACGGGTTTTGAACTGCGACCCTGACAGCAGCACACACTATATCGAACCAGCCAAAATATGGTGCGTTAGACCGCTACGCTATCCGCCGCCCCTTTGGGATTTAAACAGGAACAGACCAGGGAGATGTGTGTGCCATGTTCCTCTTAAAGTAACGACTGTAGGGCTATTCTCCAAAAAAAAAGGGTGTTTTTTCTGCTCACTGTTGTTACTGTGTTTTGTCACCAGGGCATGGAGACGGTGAAGAAAGAGATCGACGATTTGGGCCAGAGCGGGCCGTACCGACCCCCGTCCCGTTTAAGGATGAGGACTGACAGGGGGGCAGGCAGTGACTCCAGAGTCTTTGAAGCCAACGAGTATGTCCCCCCACCCCCTCAAACCACCGCACTTTTGGAAATGTGTTTTTTTTAATCCTCAACCTTTATGTGCTGTTCTACCAAGTACCACAGGTGTTTAGGCGCCATATTGTATCCACAAAGATTTTCATTATTTTCCTGTTTTGGAACAATTTCTATAAAATTCTGAGAAACGATCAAAAACTCCCCCAAACGTGTCGTGTTTATAGAGGCCCGTGGTCTGTGCTAGTCATTTAACTATAGTGCCACATGGTGGTGCTATAGCACATTGTAAATAATAGTTTTTATTATTACATTTTGTGTGCTGTTTTTACCAACTTTTTTTTAATGTGTTGTATTTTACTAAAAGAAAAAAAAACATTGGACCAGCAGTTCTCTCTGGTTCACCTCAGACAAATGAGCCAGTTAGACACAGGGATGTTGTCTTTGTGTGTCAGGGCCAGTTGATTGACACAGGGACTGTCTTTTTTCCAGAGAGGCGATGGGGGTTGTGCTACACAAAGACTCCAAATGGTACCAACAGTGGAGAGACTTCAAGGACAACAATATGGTTTTCAACAGTAAGAACAGCAACAAACAACATTTTGAAGTGGATTTTCTGTCATTACATTCTGTGCCTCCTTCAGCCTTGGTTGCATTCCCCTTAGCAGACAGCAGAGGGCGCTTTTGCATTTTCTAATTGGTGATTATTTGTCCATTTTAATGGACAGATGTTTATGCCTGCGGAGGGAGCTGTTTGTGGGTGAAATTTGTGACCTACGTTAAGGTTTATGTCTGTATAAACGTGCGTTTATTGAGGGTGATTTTAATGCTCAGAAGATTTATGCAGCCTGTAGGTATTGAGGATAACATGAGAATAAATGAGGAGGCAGTTGCCATAGAGATCTAGGGGGAGGTCCTATCCTCTTTTATTTCTGAGGCCCTCCCCTCGAGCTCTAAAACACTTCACCGAGATTTAAGACACTTTGCAGGAGTGCGCACGTTTCAGCGTTTGAAGAGTCATTTAGCTTTTGATCTGATCGAAATTTTTTAATTTACAGGACAGTGAAGTATCATGACACCGAATGTGGGTGGACCTACAATTAGCTGTCAATCACACACTTGTTTGAACCAATAAAAATAGTTACTGGTAGCTCCACCTATTGTTGGTGTCATAGCACCTCATTCACTAGGCTGCAGCAGTCTGCAAAGTTGTGATGGATGGATTTATCCCTTTCTCTCCTTATTTCCTTTGCTCTCTCTCTCTCTCCCCTCTCCTCTCTCTCACTCTCTCCTCCCAGGGTTCTTTGAAATGAAGATGAAATATGACGAGAGTGACAACGCCCTGATCAG
Source organism: Aldrovandia affinis (assembly GCA_029706075.1). Taxonomy (NCBI): domain Eukaryota; kingdom Metazoa; phylum Chordata; class Actinopteri; order Notacanthiformes; family Halosauridae; genus Aldrovandia; species Aldrovandia affinis. Next base: position 194,614 of record JAINUG010000444.1, on the reverse strand, counting down.
AGCATCACGGGCCGTCACGGACAAAGTCACAGATGTCATTGGTAGAGTTTCATCCCCGTTACCATTCATTACCCATGACCACGAGTGTCACTCCACGCTCACAAACGTGGGCAAACTACCGAAGGGTCAGAAGTACTCTTGTCCCGAGCTCGACATTTCAGTGTGCAACAGGGTCATTATCCTGAAGTTATCCCCAGGGAAAGTGTTCGGTTGGACTGTCTAAGGGTCATCCTGGATAGGTTATGCTCAAATTGGATGTGTGAGTTTCAGACAAACCCCTCTTAGAGAGAGATCCTCTTAAACCAAGGATCTCAAACTCCAGTCCTGGAGGGCCGCAGTGTCAGATTTTTCCAAGACGAGTTAAACCTGCAGACACTGTCTGCAGGTTTAACCCTGCAGGACTAGAGTTAAACCAGCAGACACTGCGGTCCCTCCAGGACTGGAGTTAATCCTGCAGACACTGCGGCCCCTCCAGGACTGGAGTTAAACCAGCAGACACTGCGGCCCCTTCAGGAGTGGAGTTAAACCAGCAGACACTGCGGGTTTGACATGCCTGATTTAAAGCACCTGACCTATCTGAGCCTGGGATGCATGATGGGAAGTTTGTGTGATTATTTTTTAGGTGGGCTGTTCTCCAAAACAGAGATATCCGAAGTGCTGACGGAGATCATAAAGGCTGATCCAAACTTCGATAAGGAATCCTTCCTCAAGCAGTGTGAGCGTGACATCATCCCTAACGTTCTGGAGGTGAGCACACGTCCTGTTCCCACTGACATTGGATCAGTTGTCTCTGCAGATCTTAGGTGCTATATACTATCTTTGTTTCCGGTCTGCAGATCTTAGGGGCTATTTACTATCTTTGTTTCCGGTCTGCAGATCTTGGTTGCTATATACTACCTTTGTTATGGGTCTATCTTTGTTTCTTTTGTTAGGTCTGCAGATCTTGGTTGCTATATATCTTTGTTACCTTTGTTATACCATCTTTGTTACGGGTCTGCAGATCTTGGTTGCTTTATACTATCTTTGTTTCGGGTCTGCAGATCTTGGCGGCTATATACTATCTTTGTTACAGGTGTGCAGATCTTGTTGCTATATACTACCTTTGTTACAGGTCTGCAGATCTTTGTGCTATATATTACCTTTGTTACGGGTGTGCAGATCTCGTTTGCTATATACTATCTTTGTTTTGGGTCTGCCGATCTTGGTACTATATACTACCTTTATTACGGGTGTGCAGAGCTTGTTCACCTATCTTTGTTGTTCCTCCTCTGTCTGCAGGCAATGATACGTGGAGAGCTCGAGGTGCTGAAGGACTGGTGCTATGAGGCTGTAAGTACTGTATCCTGAGCCCCGGTGAACATAGTGTGCACACATTGTGTTGCAGTAACAGTAAATATAATTCTTGATATTGATATTTACTTGTTTATAGCAGTACAACACCACTGATTTTCAATGCACAGATGAAACATACTGTGGCAGCATAATGTCAGTGATATGGATTCTTAATTTCAGTTCATACTTTGTTGTTTTTTGTGAGATGACACCCCATTATTTGACAAAATGATCCTCTATTATAATTATAAACCTTTAAAAATGTGTTTTGCCCCTGCCCTCTTGCCGTAGACCTACAGTCAGCTGGCACACCCGATCCAGCAGGCCAGGGCCATGGGCCTGCAGTTCCACTCCAAGATCCTGGACATAGACAACATCGATGTGAGTCTCCGTCTGACCAATCACAGATACGTCCTGTTTCCACTTCCACATCCTCTGAGTCGCCTGTTCTCTATGCTAGAAATGCGGTCTACACACTCACTCACTCACTCACACACACACACACACACACACACACTCTCTCGCTTACTCTCTCACACTCACTCTCTCACATATACACTCGCTCACTCACACACTTACTCACACACTCCCATTCTCTCACACACACTCTTGCTTTCACACATTCTCACTAACACACACACTTTCACACTCTCACTCTCACATTCGTTCTCTCACACACACACACACACTCACTCTCACACACACAAGATTCAAGATTAACTTTATTGTCCCACAAAGTGGAAAACACACACACACACACACTCTCTCTCACGCTCTCTTTCTCTCTCACACACTCACTCACACACACAAGATTCAAGATTAACATTATTGTCCCACAAAGTGGAAAACACACACACACACACACACTCTCTCTCTCTCTCTCTCTCTCACAGCTGGCGATGGGGAAGCTGATGGAACAAGGCCCGGTGCTGATCATCACGTTTCAGGCCCAGCTGGTCATGGTGATCCGCAGCCCTAAGGGGGACCTGGTGGAGGGAGACCCGGTGAGTGCGCCCCAGAACCAGCTGGTGCTGTGTAGGTGTGGGCCCGGGCCCTGTGGAGGATTTGGCTCCACACAAGGCGCAGTTATCGAATGGAGGCTGAACTCCAGAGCCAAACCTGCTTCCATCTGTGACCAGCTCAGTTTCCCCCCCTCTGGCTCCAGTCTTCACTGCGACTGACAAACGCATAATTTATAACATTGTACAGACAGACAAACAGACAAACAGACAGAATTGGTATGGATTTTATTTTATTTAAAAAAAAAAAAAAAAAATGTACTAACCTTTTCCTTCCCAGTGTTACAGACTTACAGGTATGGTATGCAGCTGCCTGCAACAATGTCTATCTCTGTTTTACTGCACTGATCTCTTGCGCGAACTATGATTGTTCCTACCATGTATTTATGCACATCTTGTACAAGTCGCTCTGGATAAGAGCATCTGCTAAATGCTTAGGAGGGGAGGGACACACACTGATTTGATTAGACATTCGCTCAAGTGGGCCGGCTCCCCTCGTTCTGATTAGGCCAGGAGACTCTGGTGAGTGTCGATCAGTGTATGTGTACGAGAGCCCATTCCTGGCCTGTGCTGTAAAATAAATCCTCGTTTAGCATTGAAGACCTCGCTGGCTGGCAGCAGGGGGAGCCTAGGCCCACAGGTCAGTCGGTATGGCTGAGTCATTGAGACTCTCACTCACTCACAGACACACACACACACTCTGCACTGGAGCTGCACTGGAGCAGAGGGGACAGGTGTCCACTGTGTTTCTGACTCTGGCTCCCTCTGCTGGCGGACAGGAGAAGGTGCTGCGGATGCTGTACGTGTGGGCGCTGTGCCGGGACCAGGAGGAGCTGAACCCCGATGCCGCCTGGAGGCTGCTGGACATCTCGGCCTCCAGCACAGAGCAGGTCCTCTGAGAGACGAGCGGGAGAGGGACCGGAGCACACAGGCTTGGGGAGAACACACACACACACACACTCTGTCACACACACACACACACACACACTCAGTCTCACACACACACACACACACAGCCCCTGTCCTGTGCACTGCTCGGAGGAGCCTGTAGGATGGTCCGTTTGCCTGCGGCCCCATGCACTGGACTGGACCAGACTGAACCGGGTGTATCCAGATTGAACTGGACTGAACCAGGTGTGTCCACAGACTACCTCCTGGATCTGAGGAAACACTGGTGTGATGAGGACCAATGGAGGCGCAGAACTGCACACAGACATCCTACGCCCCCCCCTCCCGCTTTCCATCACACAATGTCCGGATCTGTCCAATCAGTTGGGAGTTTGATCCATACTTCGTGTGTTGGGAGGGGCCTCGGGAGGTCATGTGATCAGTTCCGTTGATGCTATAGGCCCAATGCTTATAAGTTTACTTATGAATAAAGGGACAAAATTTATATAATTAATTACAAATATTTAGGTATAAAAAATGGATTCAGTGTCCTATCCTGACCTGAGATCTGCACAAGGGGGAAAAAAAACAAAACAATCCTTAATCTTAAGCAATCAAAAATGAACAACAATCCCTAGTATTTACGTGCCCCTTTCAGCAAAATAAGGCCTTAAATGATGTGAAGATTCGGCTGTTTTAGAGCCCTGACTAAATATTTCCACAGCAAAATATGATTGTAACAATGTTAAAACTATCAGTTAATTGTAAATCAAATGTATGTTTGCATTTTGGACCATAATAATAGCACCTTGGATGTTCTTTAAGCTTCTTGCCATAATGCACTTCAAACCTCTCGTTTCTGGTTTTGGTACGGGGGTTTGGCCCGGTAGACGTTTGGGCTGTGGGCGTGGGACGCTCTGTTTGGCAGTAGGTTCCCGGGAAATGATCCACCGTTTTACGAACAGGTCCAAGAAACCCTGCTGAAAACCATTGTGCCAAACTAAAAAAATTAAGAAAAAACGGTTCAGAAACCTACACAAGCGTAGCCCGCTAAGCTCAAACCAGATCAGTTACCGTATAATAATTTAACAAGGTATATATTAGTATGAAAAACAAACTTAAGTGGTCCTGCATACCAGGCCTCTGCCCAGAGCTTGGTTAACGTGCACAGTGGCACAAAACAAACCGACAAGCGCCTGTTTTTGTCTTTCGTATCGTGCACAGTCCGTATTTGTTGTAGTTTTTTTTGACTCTGAAGGACTTGAATGTGATCCATTATGATGTACTTAATTGGCCAGAACTGAAGACAGTGGAGCATCAGATTCAGTGGCCAAGCCCCTCTACTCGTTAACCTGCATGACACCCCATCCCCCTTCCCCTCCTGCTGGTCACTGTGGGTACTGCAAGCGTTGGCTCTGCTTTTTGGAGCATGCTACTGTGTAATTAGTGAATAACTGGCCATTGCTTGTCCTCCACTTCATCTGACCAAAGAAAATGTGTAGTGTCATCAAATTAAAATTCAAAATGGTATTTTTAAAATGTGTAATTTAATTTACATTTTTAATTTGTTTATATTTTTTTCTTCACATTGCTGAGTCCTTTGAGGCTAAAACCCAAAACGGTGATAAATTGGCCAGTGCTGAAGAGAAGAGTGAGCACTGGATGCAGTGAACAAAGCCCTCTACTCGTTAAGACCTGCATACCCTGCACTCCAGACCCCTGCCCCCCGTATTACATGCAGAATCCGCCTCTGCAGTCAAAATAAAGGCTCATCTTTTATCATTTATCATATAATTAGTTTTTTTTTTTTTTTTTGTTAAGAGATGCAGTTCTTTCCTCCTTTGATTTGAGCAGCACTGTAAAGTCACGCAGGGGCCCAGGGGCTGTCCTGGTGTCATTGTCCTTCATCCTCACGGTCCTGTGGGAAACCCCCTGAGCTCTGCGCACACACACGCTGGGGAGTGAGGCTCCGGGCTGTGACCTCTCTGGCTCACAGGACCATAACGCGGGCTCGACGGCTCGAACATTCGCGGCGGGCATTTCTCAATACCATGTTCTGCAGTGTAATTGAGCCCCCCACCCCCACCCCTATGTGGGCTATTACCCAGCATGCAGCAGCGTGTGACAGACAGCCTGGCTTTACCACGGGGACGTCCCGTCCCCCCCCCACTCTCCTCAGCAGTGTTGGTGCTGGAGTAAAGAGGTGTCACGGAAGCGTTAATTACGGTAACGTTCCCCTGTCAGCGGGTGGGGAAATAGAAACTCGCAGCAAACGACAGAAAAGATTGATTTCTGATTTAAAATTAACGTTCGGGGGCTGCGGTTGAAGTCGAGGTCTCCTCTGGGTCGGTCTCCCAAGGCTGAGGGCGATGATTGCACCGCGTGCATTTCGTCACGACCCATTGATTACGCTCCCGCTGCGCACCCAGGGAGGACCCACAGCAGGGGGCGCCACCGATCCGCACCTGTCCTCATCCGTTCCTTTATGAAGCTCTCTGAGAGCGTGCTGTGTGCTGTTCAGACCCTTCATTAATTACGTAATTAGACCTGGAGGAGCAGACAAAATGTCGCTGTCGACCTTGAGGGCGGGAGCTCCCCTCTACAGATATATATATATATCAAAATAAAAAAAGTCACCAATGATGGAACACAGAGAGAGAGAGAGAGAGACGGAGAGAATTTCTACAGGGTGTGTGATGTTGCCCAGACTTCAGGCATGGATTCAGTCCAATGGCATGGCAAACGCTTCTTTTTTTTGGAAGTTAGTTTCTAACCAAACAAAGAGGGAAATCATTCTGCAAAAGACACAGCTGGCCATGTCAGGAAGTATTATTAGTACATAATGTTGTAAATGAAATAGCGCCGACAACGCTTCAGTTGCGGGTTCGATTCCCACCGGGGCCCACACGTATGCATTCATTACTGTAAGTCGCTTCGGATAAAAGCGTTCGCTAAACGGCATATGTTATTATGTTGTATTATAAATGAGAAACTGATGAAACCATGTTAAGCTCGGTCTGTTCAACACCCCCCCCCCTCCCCCAAAACCGATGCCCCCTCAGGAACACAGCAAAACAATCGTACTACAATGAAAACAAACCAACAGAAATGCTGTTTGTTTTTGGACAAAATAATACTAAAATCTACTCTGCTCGCAACATTCGAATGCTACAGTGGCGTTTGTCCCTGGACCCATTTCCTGCTGTCAGACCTGGAGAGGAAATATGGCACCCATTCAGTGCTGATGGGAGCCTTGGGAATCGAGGGGTGTTTGTAGTACATACATTCTTTCCAATTACAAGTCAAAGTCATTTGTGGCAGTTGTTGCGCAAACACCGCGGTTATTTCTAATTAATGTTATCAATTATGCATCGCGTTCATTCTTACACCGGGTTTTCAGATCCCAGGAGCCGATTAGCTGGTCCGTGCTCTTTAGCGGCGCTCTCAATCTTTTAGTGTTTAATTTTGCGTCGCCTTGACAAATCGCCATATGCATTTTTCTGCATTTTATTTACTTTTCATTTTCTCCCCGTTTGAATTATTTAAGGGGCTGCGCGGCGTTGCTTTGGAAAACCATAATGGAAAGTATTAATAACCTGAAAAGCAAAGAGAGTCGGGCTGTGTCCCTGTGTGATAAGAACACGTGCCTTATCCCCATTGGATCATTTTCCATTAGTGGGTGGGTCTGCACTCCAGATTCTGTAAGGTATTAGTTTATAATTCAATTTAACTAATTCTTTATAACTAATTCACCTCAGTCACACTACCTTCCCACTGTATACTATATATATACTGTATATATCTATTGTTGGAAAACTGTTGATGAGGACACTGGTGTCTTATTAAGTGTGGGATTAGTTTTTTATATTTTTGCACTCCAGACACCACGGCGTTTCTCAATGCTAAACATGTTGCAGCTAGCGTGGAAGCCAGAGCTAACGCTGATCAGGCTAACGTTAGTCCTAGTACGAGCAAGCAGAGTCGCCAAACCACACTCGACCAGATGACGGGGTTCAGAGCCAAGATGAGTAATGCTGCGTTCACGTGCTCCTCGGACGGTCCGATTTCCCGAGTTGACAAGTCGTTCTTCCGACTGCGTTGTGTTCATGTGCTTTTAGGTCGGTAACTCGAAAACATGGATGCCACCAAGAAACTGTGTTGCATTTTATTGCTTAGAGCCTTCAAACAAAACATCAGTAGCTCTTTCCAGCGCATGAGTGACAACGAAGAGCAAAGCAAACGAATCAGGTGAACCATGAATGAATTATGTTTAATTTCAAACGTCATAAAAACGTCTGTTTGCTTAAACGTCTGTTTGCTTAAAAGTATGATAGGCGCTTGTGAGAGATGGACATGCATTTGCCAAGTTCACATAAAGCTAATATTTTGAGTTTTACTTGGTTTTTAAGTGATAGATGTTGAATAGGGACATTAATGCTGATATAATGGGGCTGTCTTATCAAGACAAAGGGATTGTGTGCCGTGACGTCACAAGTCGGCAAGTCCATCCATCCATCCATCCATTATCTAAGCCGCTTATTCCTGGTCAGGGTCGCGGGGGGGGCTGGAGCCTATCCCAGCATGCGTTCCGGGCGAGAGGCAGGAATACACCCTGGACAGGTCGCCAATCCATCGCAGGGCACACACACCATTCACTCACACACTCATACCTATGGGCAATTTAGACTCTCCAATTAGCCTAACGTGCATGTCTTTGGACTGTGGGAGGAAACCGGAGTACCCGGAGGAAACCCACGTGGACACGGGGAGAACATGCAAACTCCACACAGAAAGGCCCCCGGCCTGGATTCGAACCCGAGACCTTCTTGCTGTGAGGTGACAGCGCTATCCACTGCACCACCGTGCCGCCAGTCGGCAAGTCGTGTAGCAAAATTATCGCCGAGTTGCCGAGTTGTTGTTCCGACTTGAGGGGGCGTTCACATGAAGTTTCCAAGTCGGGAACTCATTATTCTGATTATTCCGACACCACATGAATGCACCATTAGACCACGTCTAACAAAGTAACCAACTCACTGGCTCACTGGATTGCCGTGGACTGTAGACCACTTTCGGTGGTCGAAGATAAGGGGCTAGAAAAGGTGCTACAGATTGCGTCGTCTGACACAATTTATGAACTGCCATGCAGAATGACAATTTCGAAAAAAATCCAGCAGCTTCTTCCAAAGGTCCTTTGCACTATCATATTCCTAAAATTGCTGCACTTTGTTAAAAATTGCACTGGTCTGTGTAGTAGCTAAAATAAACAAGATTTTGCTGCTTAAACTTATGTATATGTCTATTCATTGATTCACTCGTATACCAAAATCCATTTGAATTGAAAAATGTTGCTTCTCGTGTCAAATATTGATATGCGATTAAAATGCGATTAATTTGATTAATTAATTACAAAGCCTCTAATTAATTAGATTAATTTTTTTAATCGAGTCCCACCACTAGTTTTTGTTTTTTCACGGATAGTGAGCACATAGCTAATGGATCGTAAGCTTCCGAGAGTGTGACTGTTCCTCAATTCCAAAATGTTAAAATTGTTACTTCTGTTATTTTAAGATTCATTTAGAAGGAATGTCAGGTCCAAGGTTTTCACATGATTCCAGTCCTACATGATGTTGTCACATCCTGTGAACTAATTAACTGTTAATTAAATTAACTGTTTACTACCTGCTTACCACGTTTATTAATGTTTTCGATGATGGTAATAACATATTTATTATTCATTATGTTTTTAACAGTATGATGGTTTTTGGATGCCCAAATCAAGATGCCAAAACTTGCCAAGGCACTGAAGTAAACAGTATCTAAATTGAATACGGTTTACGGGGGTCTGGGAGTGACAGCAGAGTGTTGGGGGAGGGGGTTGGCAAAGCCCAAAGCCATTTACAATTTTTTACGTTTACATTTTAGGCATTTAGCAGACTCTTATCCAGAGTGACATTTATTTTACATACAACCATTATACTACTCTGCAACCATTATACTACTCTGCCGCCCAGTAACGCAGTGGCTCCTCCTTCTGGGCCAGAGGGTAATTTTGGCTTCACTAACCAGCAGCAGGAGGGTATCAGCTCGTTGGAACAGGGAAACAGGACATGCTGCTCCCCGTTACTTAACTAACCTGGCCTGATGAGAACAATGTGCTTTCGTTATGGTTTTGGCATCTTTATGAATATTGTGCATCTCCTGAATTTATTAAAGTTACCTGGTAAAATGCTCTGCGGTCCAGAAGAACAGAGAGAGGGGACACCTCTCCATTTAGTCATATTTCTGTTTATAATAATAAAATAACACGCCGGCTTCATTTGGCTGGTTTTTGATCATTATTTTATGCGTTCTGCGATTTCTGCGCTCACTCTACGCCTCCCTCCTATCTGCCACGCCTGCCTGCCTGCCTTACAGTATGAGGTATTCAGTATTAAGACCCTCTTCCACAGTCGAACAACACGTTGTAGGAGAAGACAGATCCAGCTCTGGTGCGCATCAAAGTTGGCATTGTGTAAAAAGTGTGATGGCTGCCATTCAGCACATTAAGGTGCTGGCTTTGTGGCACATCTGCTGAAGCTCTGGTTTTCAGTGTCCTGGTGCACAGGGTACGTGATTGGCAGGGGGAGGGGCGGAGTTTTAGATTTGGGGCGCCAATCAAACCTCAGTTTTGAGGCCCCTCCTCTGTCCTTGTCCCATCATGTGTCATGTGGTGTCCGGGAAAATGAGCAATGAGTGGATTAGCGCATTGATACTAAAGCCCTAATAGTGTTTCTCAATCGATTCCTACAGGGCACACTGCCCTGCATGTTTAAAATTGTTTTTATTAGAATTGATTTATTTTTATAATTTTTGTTTCTGATTTTTCTCCCAATTTGGTAGCCAATTAGACCCGCTATTTAAGTCAATCCCCCCCTAGTAATGTGAGTTCACTGCCGTAGTCCTGCAACCGGTAGCGACACGCGACCGGTGGGGTTGGTGGGTGGGGGGTTTGGTGGGTGAGGTGTGGGGGGTTGGTGGGTGAGGGGTGGGGGGATTGGTGAGTGAGGTGTGGGGGGGGGGTTGGTGGGTGAGGAGTGGGGTTTGGTGGGTGAGGGGTGGGGGGTGGGCTGGGTTTGCGGGCGAGGGGTGTGGGGGTTTGGCGGGTGAGGTGTGGGGGATTGTCGTTAAGGTGGCAGCATCTGCTCTCCTTGTAGAATAAACGGCAGCGTTCGCAGCCCTGCCTCGGCTCCGTGTCTGTGCACAGAGCTCTGGAGCCCCACAGAGTCTCGCTTCATTCTAAATTAGTTCTACTCCTCAGCAAGCCACATTAAAATCAGCCTGCAAGATAACGAGCAGAGGAGAGGAGGGGAGAGGAGAGGGGGGGGGTGGGGGGATGCTATAAACAGGAAACGTCAATTTTTTAAAAGTGAAATTGGTGCGAATCAAATACCCAGACAGAAATGTCCATTTTATTTGTTAAATTTAAGTCTTAAGTGTCCCTGGCCCTTAGTGCCTCAGGGTGGATTGAAATGTTGTTTTTGTTTGTATGGTTTTGGGAGGGGGGGGGCGGGTTTCAGTTGCATCATTACGTGTTAATTATGTTTAGCTCAGAGGTGGGTAACTCTGGTCCTGGGGGGCCGGTGTGTATGCAGGTTTTTGGTTCACCAATTACCCTGGCTCAATTAGCTAATCGACTGACTGTATACTCCAGCCCTGGCTTCACTCGTAGATTAGACCACAGTGAAACGTTTCATACAGGGACATAAGTATATCGGTCTTCAGCTCAATCATGAGCTTATCAAGAAATGTTGCCAAAATGTCAGATCAGGTAAATGATTTTGGTTAATTACATAATTAGAACACGTCTCTGCCAGACCAGCCCTGGCCATTAGCCCCGATCGAGGGTGGCATTTGCCTGTCCGCCCCAGGGGGAGGGGAGAGGGTGAGCCGGCACGAGTTTGTCGAGGAGCGGAAGGGCGTCTGTGGTCGGGTTCCGTCTTGGAGGAGGCGGCCCAGGAAATTGGCTCGTTACCCAGAGGATGGGCGGCGGAAAATTGTAAAGAAAAAATGTAATGTTTTTTAAAAATGGCATAATTAAGAGCAGAAGTTGGCACGAAATACAGGAACAGATGCAGCCCTCTTTGCCCACCGCTTGTGTAGCTTCTCAGACTGCAATCTGATCGTAGGAAGAGTGGGTATGCCTCCGTTGCCATAGGAGAGGTGTGCATTATTGTAAGGACTGCACATTCCACATAAAATTATATGCTTGAAATGCAATTTCATTTTATTTTATTTTTTTTTTTTTTTAATTAGTTTGATTTTATCCAGTTTTTCTCCCAATTTGGTAGCCAATTACACCCACTATTTTCAGATCAATCCCTCCCTCATAGTTTGCTGCCGTAGCCCTGTGACCGGCGGCGACGAAGGCGAAGTATAAGTGATGATACTGTAAGAGCGGAAATATGCAACTCATGCAACTCACTAAAACCAGAGAGCACTCGCCATTCTTCCCTGTTTTCCTGCTCTGTTCCTGTCCTTCCATCGCCAGCACCTCGCGTCATTCTCTCTCACCGGCGCCTCAAACAAGAGGCCTGGTGAAGACACGCGTGAGAGAAGTTCTCTGCACAGCAGCGGAATCAACAGAGCGCTGTTGCTGCAAACAACGCTAATTCGTGAAGAGCTGTGAAAAGACACAGCTAGCAATATTGGAGATTTGAGTGAACACAGAAGCAGCCAGCTCCCTTCTTCAAAACTCATCTCCCATAATTAACTTTGCACCCTGGAAAACGAACCAGAGACTTCACTTTAACCGTGAACAGTTGCGAGACACCGCAAGGAAACCTCGGACTCGCTAAAGACATCGCGACCGGACTTCCTACGTCTCTCCCAAACTCGACATTGAACCCCGCCGACCACGGAGCAAACTGTAAGTTGCATCACATAGCAAGGCTGTAGCATCTGGGCATAGCATAGTTTAACAACGGACGGTTTATATCCATGACTGAATGTACGAAATGTTGTAAAATGTATCATGGTTCATGACATTGTTTACCATTGTTTTTGTAGTTAGCATAGCTGCGCGTTGAGATCAAATACACAACACATGGTCTTGAATGTATTCTGATCTACTAACCCGTTAGAACCCGACATTCTGATTTAAACACACACAATAACTACACAGTTATTGTGATGTGCGCAGTAAGCGCCATCTTTCTTTTTGCCTTGATTACAACCTAGGTTTAAACTTCCCTCCATCTTTTCTCTTTGTTCTCGATGCCCACGTGCTTAAAGCGTGCATGCACATGCGTGCAACACGGCCACGTGCCTCATTAAGCTTGCGCACAAACACACACAGCTAGTTGTTGTTCATTAATGTATTGAATTGTACTTTGCTAGTTTGATACTTGCTCTATAAATGTCATTTTTCTTACAAGGTTGTCTGTCTTAATGTTACACTGTATTGAATTGGGCCAAGCTCTGCGAATTAGAACATCTTGATGCCTTCAACCCCTTAGTTAGGTCATCAATATTATTAATTAAATGTATAATGTTGTGATTTGATGATGAATTAACATGAACATATTAATATTGTAATTTAATTGTAATTAATTACATTAATTGAAATTCCAATGTTATAGTTAAGTACATTTTATGAGACTGATATACTAAACCTAATGAGACTGATATTATAAGAATACTTGTATTTTTGGCTGCTACTGTGTTAGGAATTAACAGGCCTTACATTGTGGCATCAACCATATTAGAATTCTAATTTCTAGTTGGATAGCACCCTACAATATTTATTTCCGGAAACAAGGATGGCAATGGCGGACTAAAGAAATAACCCCCCATCCCCTCTTTCCCTGAAATCGATCTCTTTACACTAGTAATTAACAGAAGCCCATAAATACAAAGCCATGAATGTGATACAGCCAGTGTCCCCCCCCACCCCCCCCCCCCCCGCCCCCCTTATCTGCCTCACCCCGACCCTCTGAAGAAACAGTTTTTCCCAATCTATATTTTTATTGCCCAGGGTAAGGCTTTGTCTGAGAAGGGGGAAAAGGAAAATCTGTGAAAATGCTACGTCAGTGATTCCATTTCAGGTGGGTTTCACTTCACGATGTTACTGTGTAAAATATAGATTTTTCTATTGCATTTTGTTGCATTGTATTGATTGAACATGTAATTGTGTGACTGGGGGGGTGTTCCTGGTTCTCAAAGGATGTAGAAGAGCGGGGGAAAAAAGTACAAAGGAGGGCAACAAAACTGACACCAGGTGTCGGACCTAAAAGTTATGCGGAAATGCTTAAGCCACTTGGTGTCAGTTGCGATGAACTAAACCACTAGGCCATGTAACATTCTTAGGAATATCAGCATTAATAAGCAGTACTGTCCAGTCAAAAGGTATTAAATTTTTTTTTTTTTTATTATTTATGGTTTCTAATTTTTTCCCCGTTTTTCTCCCAATTTGGTTGCCAACCATACCGTCTGTTTATTTCAATTCACCCTCCCCCACGAATCCGCCTCCCGTCCTCCGGGTAACGAGACAATTTTTCCAGGCCGGTAGATCCGCCTCCTCAAACCTGACCACAGACACCTTTCCAGCTCCTCGATAAACTTGTGGCGGCTCACCCTTCCCCCTACCCCTGGGGCGGACAGGCAAATGCCGCCCCCAATCGGGCAGAGGGCATCTTAAATACCTTCTTTTTTTTTTTCCATTTAATTTTTTTACATTTATTTCTTATTTTTCCCCGTTTTTTCCTCCCAATCTGGTTGCCAATTATACCCTCTATTTATCTCAATTCACCCTCCCCCAAGAGTCCGCCGCCCGTCCTCCGGGGAGAGACACTATTACCGGGATGATTTTTATCCGCCTCTTCCGAGACGGAAATCTACCACGGACATCTTTTTCCTGCTCCTCGACGGACTCGTGCCGGCTCACCCTCCCCCTTCCCCCGGAGGCGGACAGCCAAACGCCGCCTCCGATCGGAGCTGACGACCAGGGCCCTGACAGGCAGCGCACACCACACCGGACCAGCCAAAGTGTGGTGCATTAGACCGCTACGCTACCCGCCAGCCCCACTTAAATACCTTTTTTTAATGAACATCTCGGGCGCAACTCACATGTCATGCTCATACTACAACGAACAATCAGCAACCACTTTTTGCAGTTATCCTCCTTTTACGTCACAACATTACTGTCGCGCATGGTCTCTGTACTATGACAGACCACTATGCCTTATTATGAATTATGAATATGCACCAGGGGGGAAATAAATACCATGGCAACGGATGTTATGTCCTTGGTCACACCTCTTGAATATTCTGTGAATATTCTTCAACTGTAATAGCACTCTGGATACCGACCTCAACCTCCTGTAAGTAGACAGTGGAGGGGAACGGAATGAACGCGAGAGCTGAACGTCTGGTTAGTTTATAAAATCTGCGCTGATATGGCATGAGCTGGCATGTGCTCTCTCTCCCTCTCTCTGAAAGTTACAAGGGCCGTGTGTCGCCGTTCATCAGGGCTACAGGCGCCAGTTCAATTTTTGTAGAAGGAGAAAGAAAAAAAAAAACCCAGCAAAAACATAAATAATTGAAACTGATGTATTGCAGCTGATTCTGGTGTCTGGCGTACGTCTAGTCTCATTTGTCACATTTAATTTTTTGTACACATTTTTTTTTCTCAATTTGTAAAATGATTAATCACCTAAAATTGGTCCAAATGGAATCCTATTATCGTGCTACTGGAGGAGATATGATCCCTGAGCATCATCGGCCAAGCCGGGGACGGCCTGTCTTCTCCTCCTATCACGTTGCCACTGTGACTGTAACAGCCAATCAGAGCTGCCTGAGAAGCTCCCATACATCAGCATGGTTTGACTCTATTTGGGTGTAATATATGCAAGCGTGGTGACTGTGATTTTGGTGACTGTATAATCACATAGTTGGTTTTTTATGTCCTCCACTTAGCTATGCAAGACAAGGGTTCCCAAACTCGGTCCTGGGGGACCCTATGTGTATGCTGGTTTTCGTTGCAACCATAATTGCAACCTCTGAATTGCAATTAGCTGTTAATTGTTCATAATTATACCCTTTTAATTTCTATTAATGAATGAATGATGAATAAATGTCTCATATTCACATCCCAGGACGTTAAATAACTCAGATTAACTACTGCTCTTTTTCTGTAATTTCCTTTAGAAAGAGGTTACCTTTTTTTTAATTGATTCAATTATAGGCTGGCAGGTGATTTTAATGGGGGCTTAATTGTTGAAAGTGTGGACACCTGGTCACTGAAACTAAACCATTGTGAAAAATGAAGAGTTCAATGACAGAACAAACAGCAACGAGCCAAACCTGCACTGTGTTAAAATACGTTTAAGGAAAAAAAAATTATGGTAGAACTTACACTGTTTTTCAACAACCTTAATTGAGCAAGAGATTAGCTGTAACAAAAAACCAGCATACACAGTGGGTCCCCAGGACTGAGGTTGGGAACCACTGACGTAAGAGTTCAATCACAATGACAACCTTCTGTGGTCACTCGCCATTAATAAGCGCACTTCACGGTATGGGACCAAAACAAATGCATTTGTATGCTGCTTTTTGCAAATACATCACCACAGAAAGCTTAACAAAAGAGAACCTTGAAATCCGGCGGTCTTGGTTGCCCCCGAGTGTTGGCGCACCAAGTGCTCGAGCATGTGGAAGAATGCAGATTACGCAAGGAAGTAGAAGCCCCTAGTTATTAATGGACTGTTTGCATCAAAGAGCTTCACACAATACAGTAATGTGTCCAGGACATAATGGGGAAATGGGAAAATATATTCAGAGACCATGTACCACTCAGTTTTTGGGAAGTTACTCTGAAAATGTAGTTAACCAAGTTACAAATTACTCTACACTGGAGGTAGTTAAGCTACTGCAGAGCTACCATGGTGAGAAAAGTAGTTAGCTGCACTAAAACTACTTTAAAAAAATACAAACCACTGGGTATATGCCTGGTAATTAACACACTTAAAATAAAGTGTAATCCAATTTCTTAATTTTCAATACTGAAAGTACAGTACCTCCCTCTGACAATAAAGATTTTGAGGGAACTTTGATCTGTCAATGCATATTAAGGTATTTATAATGTTGTACACAATTAAAACTTGTAAAATGTAAAAGAAAAGAGAAAATGTAAAGGAAAGGGGGGGCGGATAGCATAGCTGTGTAACGCACCGTATGTTGGCTGGTCCAGTGTGTGCTGCCTGTCAGGGATGCGATTCGAAACCAGTCTCTACCCAGACCGGCCCTGGTCGTCGGTCCCAATCGGGGGACGGCATTTGGCTGTCCGCCCCAGGGGGGAGGGAGGGTGAGCCGGCCCGTGTCCGCCATGAAGCACGTAAGGGAGTCTCCAGAACGTGGGTGGGTGAATTCCGTCTCTAAGGAAGTTCGCTGCCCTAGGATAATTAGCTTGCCTCGTACAGATGAGCGGCGGACTCGTGTGGGAAGGGCAAATCACAATAAATAGAGGGTGTAATTGGCTACCAAATTGGGAGAATAAAGGGAAAAAAATCAGAAACAAATTTATTTTAAGAAATAAATAAATAAAATGTAAACACTTTGATGTCATACTATTTGTATACGGTCAGTGGTATCCTGAGTGTGAGATACTGAGCAGCAGAGGTCTGCAAGCTAGACTAACAGAACTCAGTCATCGGACTCACAGCAGAACTTTCGATTCATACGGCACATTAGCGGTCTCTCGAAGTTTTTGTCCGACAGGCGGTTGCGCTTTGCACTGGGCTGTTCACATTGAGAAGCATAGCTAGGGAAAGATGCTTTGATCTCCAATCATTTCAATGGAAAGATGCGCCTAGCGCAAGCTGAATGGAGACTAAACTAACTAGCTGTCACATAATATGAAAATATATTTTTTTATTGTGCGCCCCACCAAGAGAAAATTTAAAATGTAAAATGTAAAAATAGCACCGGCCCCACTGCATACAGACCGGAATCTAAACGAGTGCTCAAAGTTGCCACTTGGCAAGCCCTGCTAGGACGTTTGTTCGTTGAGAATCGCTCGTTGATGTTTAATGAATGAACCATTCATTAGGTTCAACCATGAAGGCCACATACTCTGTAATGAGGACAGAAATCCCGAAACCCAAGTTCAACATTCAACTTAACCCTTATCCATTTAGCTAACGTAGTTAGCCCGAATCACATAGTAAAACAGCAGATAAATTATCAACCTAATGTTAGCTAGCTAGCTACTCACCGAATAGGTGTTTTCAAGTTCGAGCTTGATGTCTTCGATGCGTTGAGCAACTTTGCTTTGGTTGGGACAGAATGCACTGGAAAGTGTACACTTTCTCATTTTCTTTTGTTAGTTTCAGGTACGGCGATAGGTATGGCCATGGTGGTTCCACCGCCTGTCCACGATTAGCCAAGAGTACCGCTGCACCTTCTCATCAAACTAAATCAAACAGCTGCGTTCAAACCGTCACAAGACATTTGATATTTTTTTGTTAAAAAAAAGAAAGAAATAATAAATATAACAATAATACTGCTGCTGGGGAGATGTAACTTGTTTTGAACTTTTGCGAAATCAAATATCTCTATATTACATTATCAAATATATAATTATGAATTAATATATACAATTATTAATGTGTTTATCACTTACACTTCTGTAAACTTAGAATACTTGAAAACCACAGAGAAATAAAAATAAAGTAATGAGCTTTTAAATCATAAACCTTTTCATTTGCATTGCAAAACCGACAGAAATGTATTAAGTTACAGCAGACAGACACATACGGATTAACTAATTTTTGCGGACTTATTTAAAAACGTATTTAAAAACCTTTAGTTAGCCACACGGCTAGCTAAAACGGCTAGCTAGCTAGCCTAATTAGAAAAGCGCATAACTTAACACAAATGTTTATTTTTATTTAGAAATAGTTGGTTGTGCGACCAGTTTTCGCGACATGCCAAAATTGGTATAATAACTTATATCATGCCAAACTAACATATTGACGACTTTAGCAAGGTTTGGTAGCTGAGCTAGGTAGCCAGCTGCCAACAGCTGCCTTTTGTTGGCAAGCTAACGTTAAATAATTTAGCTAGGTTATAGCCAACGCCAGGTAGCCTATTGTAACGTTTAACATTACGTACAGGAAATGCGCCCAGATTAAACATTATCTTTGTATATCGATTCAACTAGCATTATAATCATATGGCCATTCGTTTCTTGAGAAATCCATATAACTTGGCTATAACTAGCAAACCGTGGGGTTAAATAACGTCGTAGCCTAGCTAGGTAACGTTTGCCAACTTACCTCAAAACCAGGTAACGCAACTCACAGATTTACTGAATTTGGCGAACAGCCGTCGACCGAAAACTCTCAGCATAGATGATCAATTTATTTTTAACAAAAAACAAATTTGACTTTTTTTTGTTTGTTAACTATTTAGAAGAATGTTACCTTCGCCCAACTAAACGGCTTTCTTCTCAGAGTGAGAGACTGAGAGACGTCGTCTCTCGTGCAGTTTCAGTTGAACTTCAAAAAAATATCCTCGCGCTCGTCCGCTGAGCTGGATATCAGACACAGCTGCGGCCCAACGCTCAGCCAACAGCGCCGACACACCGGCCCAGAACCGGAGGCTAGCGGGGGTTTGATTTAGTTAGACTATTATTTGTTTATTATTTAGACTATTATTTACCCGTGCCGACCAGAAGCCAGAATCGGCCCAAATCACCCAAAATAATCTGAGCCAGATGTGTCTAGCCAGAATCGGCCCGAGCCGAACCATTAATCATGCTACCCCACCGAACTGTGACCCGAGTCGGCCCGAGTGATATTCGCGGATACCGAGTCTGAGTGCGACTGCGCCGTAACTAAGCCGGGCTCGGCCCGATTCAAAATGTGTGGAAAACTGGGTGGAAAATCTAGTTAAATTCCTAGTTGCGCTACTTGTCATTCATTACATTACAATACAGGCATTTAGCAGACGCTCTTATCCAGAGCGACTTACACAGTTTTACATTTCTTTATATACAATCCATTTATACAGCTGGATATTTTACTAAAGCAATTCAGGTTAAGTACCTTTAGCTCAAGGGTACAACAGCAGTGTCCCACCTGGGAATTGAACCTGCAACCTTTGCATTAATATACGCCATTTAGCAGACGCTTTTATCCAAAGCAACTTACAGTAGTGAATGCATACATTTTCAGTAGGCTATATGTGGCCCCAGTGGGGATTGAACCCACAACCTAAGCGTTGCCAACGCTGTGCTCTACCAACTGAGCCACAGAGAACCGCGCATTACAAGCCCCGTCCCCTAAACGTTACACTACATGTTTCCATTTGCTTTGTCTTTGAACTCCATTTCCTGCAAATGGTTTCGTTTCGTTGACCAGGTGTCCACACTTTGAATTAATGAATTGGGAGGGGAGTGTAACCCCTTTGCAAAGTACTTATTTGCCATATAGCATATTATAGGGAAATAAGGCATTCGTCGATCTGACCGATTGAAAGTCCTAAAGGTCCAGACTGATTAATGTGGCCTTAAGAGGGCCCCTCAATAGATGTCAAAAGTGTCTAATTAAGAACAATTAACAGCTCGTTACAATTCAGGGGGTTGCAGTTGTGGTTTGAGCGAAAAGAAGCAACCAGAGGGTCTCCGAGTCTGCGCACCGCTGGCTTCGGTGATCTTAATGTGCACATGCGAAAACAAAGGCGTGGTGTAGCAGAGAACTTGGGCCAAAATTAGAATGCGTGAAGTACAGAAGCCCTGCAATTCAAAAGCTGTCACGGTGAACAAAATGTTCATTTAAGCACAGACTAAACTTGAAAATGAAATATTTTAATAATATCCCAGCGCAGAGAGATAGGAGAGGCACGAATTCTACTATTTTCTATTGACAATAAATATCATAATTTAAAATTTAGGGTATAATAATTTTTAAAAATTGTTTTGTCAGTGCTTATGTCGACCTTCGCCTTCGCGTGTCCTGGCGGGTGAGGAGTGCCGGAGCTCGAGCTCTTTAATAAGAGGCTGCGCGCGCGTGGACAGACCCCTTTTTGAACAGATGGTCGCCTCGAGCGCGTTCCACTCGCGAGCTGATAAAGCGCGCGGCTGTCACGACGGTGAGAAGTTTTTGCGGACCTTTGGCTCTGAGCGCATCGGCGGAAGACCACAATCGATACGGCGCCACTCGCAAGCACGGGTAGGTGGATAATGGGTCATTATATCCTTGGGGATTCCGGGAAACGGTTGTCTAAAATGTTGCTTTATGGCGACAATCGTTTTTTTTGTTGTTTAATTGCTAAATCGACTGTAGGTTTGGGGTGTTTGGAACGGCGGGGGGAGAACGGAGAGTAGGCACCAGGAGGGGTTATAATATTATAGCATGCTGATATGTGTGCAATTCCTGTATCTATCAATATTTTGGGGTCATTTTTTAAAGTAAAATTGACGAACGATCTTTGCATATTGTTGTGCCCTTGTGTTTCGCAACCAACTCCAATGTAATTATTATCAAATTGGTTTTTTTTAAGGCATGAATTTCACGGGATGGAGGACATTTGGGATGTTTTACTTGGGGGTGGGGGCGGATAGAAAGGATAAAAGTGTGTATCGAAAAGTTGGAACACCGGGTGCTGAGCGCATCACCAGCCTTCACATTTGGAGCGTCATTGATGGAGCATATTGTCCAGTCTTGGCACCATTTTATAGTGCTTGCATTGTTTATGGCTAAGAATCACAATTCAATTGCGTGTTATTTATTTTTAATATTTGGGGGGGTTTAACGTCAAGTTTCACCCAACACTGGTGTCTTAATGTCGTGAAATCTTGTTGTTGAATATTGAATGCATCATATCTGTTGTCTTGTAATTGTGTTTATACTACAGTGTTAATTTTCTTAACAGAGATGTTTTTCTCTGTTTCCTGCCCAGGGACTACAGATGTAAATGAGCTTTAGAGCTAACTAGGAAGCTGTGCACTGTCCTTGTCAAATAAATAAATAAATACATACATACAACACAGAACACAGGCAAAGCATTAATACAGTTTTAAAACCATGAAAATCTAATAATAATGACTTCGTTTTTGTACAACTCAAAATACAAGATGTAACTTTCAGCTTTAAAACCTTTCATCAGACCAAAAGCGTGATCATTAAAGCTGACTGGTGCATGCTCCGACTTTTAAAAATGTCCTTTGTTAAAAATGAAAGGAATAATGGTCTTAACAGAATAATGGCAATTACACACTAATCAACAGTAACTCGCACAATTCTATTTATACAAGGGCAGAAGCTGCATTTTTGTTTAGGTATTGCTCATTATTGGTCATGCCATTAAGTTGACGTATGACTGCATGTTGGAAAAACCTTTTCGTCAACACTTTACATTAAGGTCATCATCTGTAAGAGTAATTACATTGCTACTGCTGTATAACTAATATATAATTAGCATACATCTACTACAAGTTCAGGAGTTACGTCAGCATGTGGTTACTGTCCATTTACAGAGTAGGTAGTGCCTCGTTTTGTGCAAAACAAAACGTAAAAAGTGTAAACATTTAATATCTTATTTAAAATGTGACCTTGTGTGGTTTCCATTGTTGGCTCACTAAACCATAGGCGTAACCAGTGTGTGTGTGGGGGGGTGTCCAGCCAAATATATTAATATAATAGCCCCCCCATATATTAATTTGTAGATATAAAACACCCCTTTCATTATATTTAATATGTGGTTACGCCCTTGCACTAAAGCCTAGTTGCGCGTGCGAGTCTACGGCCAGAGAGCCTGGCTCGTGGGTGGGCTATATGGAAGCACTGGCGGGAGTGGGGGGGGGGGGCGCAGTGACGCAACGCCCCGGGTTTGCGTTCGGGGGGGGCACGGTCGGTCGGTCGGTGTCCCCTGCGTGTCGCCCCGTCTCTAGACTCCAGAGCCACGTGGTACGGCCCGTTTAGTCTCGTCATGACGCCGCCCTGTGAGGTTGTAAAGGACTTCAGTATAACCCCGGGCGGCGCACCAGTGTTTCGTACATCTCCATGCTGTGCTTCTGCCCCCGTCGTAGCGGCGTTCCGTCCGTCTGTGATTTGAAGGAGAGCTCTTGCTCAAGGACTATTTGTCTTGTTTTTCTCTGTATCCCACCATTTTCCAGGAGTTCATCTCGACCGCCTTTTAAGGGGTCAGGGAATAATTTTCCAGTCTCCCACATTGGCTCCAATGGTTTTCTGTTTTTTTGATTCCCTCTGGAAAATGCCAATTGTGAAGCGCTGTGTGACAACCTGTTTGTAAATGGCGCTATACAAAAATAAAGATTGATTGATTGATCGATTGCTCTGGCGCCCGTCTCATTAAATTCCTCCTCCTGTGAGCGTTTTTATTTTGTTCTTCTCTTTCTTTCTCCCAGTGCGTGTTTTCGTCCTGGCGTTCGCACCTCTTGGCATTATGCTTTTCTTGTATGACACCCCCACTGCTTCCCGCTGCTTTCTGCTTGTGAATCAAACAGGAAGCGCTAATGCAGTGATGCTCGCGCTGGCCCTCGGGAGAGAGATGACTACACAGTTAACTCGCCACCTCACCTGGGTCTGAGTCAGTCGAAAGGTGAAAACAAAAGCCGGCATGACCTGCGGCTCTCCAAGGAGCAAGAGTCGACGCCCCTGCGCTGACGGCTTACAGGGAAACGGCTGTTTCGTGCTGACCCGTGTGGTTAAATTAAGTGGTTATTTATTGTCAAAGGCTACTGGTGGTGGCTACCCCTGTTCAATGCTGGTGAAACCGGGAATCAGGGAGAAATGTTTGATGCCCTTTTGCAGGTCTTAAAGCCTAAAGGCGCGCCTAAGATCGAACGCTGTCGCTCGTGGGATGTGACAACGCCCCCCTCGAGCAGTCTCTGGCGTCGAGCCAAGGAGGTGCTGTTCGCGTGCGAACGCGCACGTTTCACCAAGAATAGCATGGCAAACTCGCCATTTTAAAGCGGTTCTAAATCGCAGCTGACGTCGTATTGTGTGTCCTAGGCAAGAGGCGCAGCTTCGAGGTGTTTAGAGTCTCACAGCTTTACGATTCAGTCGCTGTTTAGCCACGGTGTTATCTGTATGGGCCTTATCCAGGTTAATCCAGTACAGTGAAGTCAGGATGGATAGTGTCTCACGGCACAGTGGCCACAAAAACCACCTTTTCCAATGAATGTTCTTTGCAGTGTTTTTATTTTTATTTGTTTCAGATTTTTTTTCCTGTTTTTCTCCTAATTTAGTGGCCAATTATACCCTCTATTTATTTTGTTTCGCCCTCCCCCCACAGACTTGCCACCCGTCTCTACGGGGCAAGCTAATTCCCAGAGGCCGGCGATGAACCGCCTCCTCCGAGACAGAACTCGCCTACCTACTTTCTGGAGACACCCTTGGCGCTTCTCGGTGAACTTGTGCTGGCTCAGCCTCCCCCCTTCCCCTGAGGCAGACAGCCAAACGCCGCCCCCGATCGGGCCTGAACCGCGGCTGTAATAGGTTCTTTGCTGTGTTTTTAACTCTTTCTCAAGAGTAGTGGTTCTCAATCCTGGTCCTAGGGGGATCCCCTGTGTACCCTGGTTTTCGTTCCAACCTTAGTTGCAACCCTTCAATTCTAACAAGCTGTTAATTGTTATTAATTAGACCTTCGCCATGTCCGTTTACCTTCTGAAGGCCACATTATGTCAGAAATGGCCATAATCACATCCCAGAAATTTTAATCAGATCAGCTAATGCTCTCATTTTCTGTAATGCATTCAGAAGGAGGGAACAACTTATTAAATTATAGATTGACAGGTGGAATCACTATCACCTCTCCAACCCCCTCCATTGCAGGGCTGAACAATTTCTTCACACACATGTGAAGTCTCTGAAGTCCCTTTTTCATTTATTTTTGTTTTGTAATTGGCCAGGGATGATATAATTTGATTTATTTAGCCCATCGGACACATTCTATATTGTATAGAAATATTGAAATAGGACATATATATGTAAAGTGGGTATAATAACTATTCATCCCCTTTGGCAGTTTTCACATTTTATTTTCTTACTTCATGGAATCAAAATTGATTTAATTGGGATTTCTTGTCACTGGTCAACACGAAATACTCTATAATGTCAAATAAAAATGAAAAAAACTCCAAAGCTTTTTCTTAATTAATTACAAATAAAAAATACAATAATTGATTACATAATTATTCACCCTTATGCAAAAAAAAAATTATATACAAAAAGACGAAAAAAACAAAAAACAAACAGCCAGTACCTTCCCTTTTTTCCTTCGCTGTCAAGGTTTCACGAAAGCGCGTGGGGCATTTAACTAGAAACTCTAAAGAGCTTTTAAAGGAAAAGCAAAAAAACAAAAACGAATGGCCATTCTGGATCTTAATGGCAAGTGATCTTTCAGGGAACCGACGAGAGAATTTGTTATCTTTAAAGGGCATAGTTTTCTCGAAGGAATGTTTTTTTATTAAATGCCATTTGGATAATACCTCAAGCTTATTGGGAATGAGTTGTAGCATCCATATTTATGTGTGTGAGCAGCCAGGCCGCGCTCGCATGAATAAGGAAGTAGGTTTCCCTTCCCTGGTCATTGCTTTATTTTAAAAGGTCAGCCACGCTGAATGTTTCTCGTTTCCCTGCATACTCAGCAAAAATGGAGCGATTTAAATTTCCCTTTCCCCCCTTCCTCCTCTTCTTTCTCTCTCTCTCTCTCCCCTTCCCTCCTTCTCTCTCTCTCTCCCTTCCTCCCCTCCTTTTCTCTCTCTCTTTCTCTCCCTTGCTCCCCCCTCCTTTTATTTCTCTCTCTCTCCCCTTTCCCTGCTTCTTCTCTCTCTCTCTCTCTCTCCCTCCCCTCCTTTACTCTCTCTCACTCACTCTCTCTCTCTCACTCTCCCTTCTCCGTCTCTCTCGCTCCCCCCTCCTTCTTTTCTCCCTCTACCTTGTCTCTCTCTCTCGCTCCCCCCCTCTACCTTCCCTCTCTCTCTCTCTCTCTCTCTTTGTGGTGGTGCTAAATTGGCTATTTTAGTCAGACCAGCTGTATGTTTAATTGCTCTGTCTGCTCCACACTCTCACAGGAGGAGAGCTGGTCCACCTGTGAGCTGAAAGGGAACAGGTGTACCTTCCGTTTCGCTCATTTAAAAAATAAAATGCTTGGCCGTTTGAAAGGTACTATGCACAGGTGTGTGGGGAGCAAATGAGGCGTCAGTTCTGGGTAGTTGTTTGTATCCATATTTACAGTGGAATCCGTATATGTGCACATGCTGGCTTGCTTGTATGTGTGTGCGTGCGTGTATTCATATGTGTATATGAATTTGTATGTGTGTTTGTATGTGTCTGGATGCAAGTGTGTGTGTGTATGTACGCGTATGTGCATATATGCGTATGTGCATATATGCAAGAGATGTGTGATATTATATCAGGGCTGTACAGAGAGATGTGTAATATTGTATTGGGCTGTACAGAGAGAGATGTGTGATATTATATCAGGGCTGTACAGAGGAGATGTGCGTGATATTGTATTAGGTTCAGAGAGAGATGTGTGATATTGTATTAGGTTCAGAGAGAGATGTGTGTGATATTGTATTGGGCTGTACAGAGAGATGTGTGATATTGTATCAGGGCTGTACAGAGAGAGATGTGTGATATTGTATCAGGGCTGTACAGAGAGAGATGTGTGTAATATTGTATCAGGGCTGTACAGAGAGATGTGTGTGTGGGCTGATATTGTATTGGGCTGTACAGAGATGTGTGATATTATATCTGGTCGTGGGGTGCAGCCATCTGCCCTAGCCTCCGGGCCACGCTGGGCACTGTCCAGAACAGAGAGAGTGGCCCATCACCCCCCCCTGCACGAGGCCCTTCCCACTGTCTGTCCATCTCTTCCCTCTTCTGTCTCATTGAGCATTCAGCATGCGTTCACTAATGGCCGCCTTTCAGCACCGAATGCATAACCACACGCTGCAGGGGGTTTGCATGTGCTGTCTTGCACTCTCTCGCTTCACTCGCTCGCAAAACCCACGGAGTAATGGATTGCATTGATGTAGTGCCTTTCATGGGTCTGAAAACATTTACAGTGTGGGGGGGGGGGTGGGACTCCTCTCAACCACAGCCCCCACCTCGGTGATTCACGGCGGCCATTCTGCGTGTCAGAGTGCTCACTTCGGCTGAGGTGGGGGGCGAGGTGGGGTGGGGTGGGGTGGGGGGTCTGGTTTGTTTTTGTTTTCAATTTAACCAGCGCGTGAGTCAATGGGCCAGATTGGGAGCCGGAATTGGTGGGAATGTTGCCAGGGCATGGGGGGGGAAGCCGTTCTGTTTGTGGAAAATTGGCGTCACCGATGCGATGTCGTCTGTTTACACGTGGTTGGTGACGCAGACCCTCGGACCATGGAAGGCAATATTCCTGTTGGTTTTGATTGGTCATTGATACGGAACGGAGTGGCGTAAAAATAAAATGTGCTTTTATTGAGCCCCAAATGGGTAAATTCCCCTCGCCGCCTGTAGCAGACACGACTCACATTTCACATTTGTGTGTGTGAGAGGATCCAGCATGTGAGCACCTACATTTGGTTGAGTGGATGAGCTAATTAATGTGACCTCAACCAAAACGTTCCTGTGATTCTGTTTTTAATGCAGAAGTGAAAGAACTGGCTCTTAACCCACCCACCCACCCCTAACGTAAAAAAAACCTACTGCTACTTGTTGTACTGAATTCATTCTAATGGTATTGAACTTACTTTATTGCTCTTTAGTGTTGTATCTGGCTGTTTACTTGGGGAAGGGATGTACTGTTGGATGTCAAGTTGTAGCGACACGTGGTTGTTTTTTTACCTGCTTCAGTTGAATGCACCTTCTGTTGATCACTTTGGATAAAAGCATCGACCAAATGACTGTAACAACTGCCACCTTTTGAAACCTGGGTCTCTACCAGACCGGCCCTGGTCATCAACCCTGATCATGGCGGCATTTGGCATCCAGAACGTGGGTGGGTGAATTCCTTCTCGAAGGAAGTAGAGTTTGCTGCCCACGGAGAATTAGCTTGCCTCTAGAGATGGACCCGTGTGGGGAGGGTAAAATTGAAATAAATAGAGGGTGTAATTGGCTACCAAATTGTTAAAAAAACTGAAAAAACCTGTCACCCTGAGACTGGAGATTGTGCATTCCAAATTGGAGAAAATATAAAAATCTGGAATAAAAAAAAAACTGGTTATTAAAAAAAACTAATGGAGGGCCCTCTTGGTGCGTCAATCACCGTGGAAGGCTCCATAGTGTCTCCGTCTCAGTCTGCCAGGAGCCTTGGAGTGACCCTGGACAACCAGCTGTGCTTCTCGAGCCATATTGCAGCGATCTGCAATCGGACCTGCCGTTTCTCCCTCCACAATATCCGGAGGATCCGACCGTTCCTCACCCAAGAGGCCACTCAACTCCTGGTCCAGGCCCTGGTGATCTCACGTCTGGACTACTGCAATTCCTTGCTGGCAGGCCTCCCGGCCTGTGCCATTAAGCCACTGCAAGTAGTCCAGAACGCTGCCGCTCGCCTGGTGTTCAACCAGCTGAAGTTCACCCACGTCACCCCTCTACTCTCCTCTCTGCACTGGCTCCCCATCGCAGCACGCATCAGATTCAAGTCACTGGTGCTTGCTTTTCAAGCGGCCAGAGGTACTGCTCCCCCATACCTCCAGTCACTCATCACTCCCTACACCCCATCCAGACCCCTCCGCTCCGCCTCCTCTGGCAAACTGACTGCCCCATCCCTCCGGGCGCCTTGGCAGCCGCTCCTCGCGGTCTCGCCTCTTCTCTGTCCTGGTCCCTCGCTGGTGGAACGACCTCCATGTCCGGTCAGGACTGCGGAATCACTTCAATCTTCCGCATGAGACTCAAAACCCACCTCTTCAGACTCCACTACCACTGAACACTGTCCATCTAGTCAATCTGTCGTCACCACTGTTTACTTGTTCTATAAAAAAAAAAAAAAAAAAAACACTAACCTTTTCTTTCCCAGTGTTACAGGTATGATACGCAGACGCCTACAATGATGTCTATTGCTGTATTACTGCACTGATCTTGTGCGCTAACTATGATTGTTCTTACCTTGTATTAATGCACATCTTGTAAGTCGCTCTGGATAAGAGCGTCTGCTAAATGATTAAAATGTAAATGTAAAAATGTAAAATGTCTTTCCCCCTTGCAGTAAGCAGTGCTTGACTTTGAACACATTTTGTTTCCTCTGTTTTTAGGGTGTCCGATCCCAGTGCGGCACGACACTGTCGACGGGGAGTCTGTGGAGGGAGAGAGGAGTCTTCAAGGAGGTCCCTGGCAACAGTCTCCAAGGCAACCTGCACATCCTGTGGCAACAACCCCGCACCCCTAGTCAGCCCTCTCCAGCTGGACCTGTCAATCATCCCTGACCTCAGAAGACACTGCGGTCACCGATTTTTTCTCAAGAGAAATGCACCTGTGAAAAACTGTGCCCATTACTGCTGCATATAAAGAGCCCTTCACTTCAGGCTGGGATAACAATAACCATCATCATCATCATCATCATCATCATCATAATCATCATAATACCCTTTATCTTGTAAAGCATAATTCATGAATTTGACATCTCAAAGCGCTGCACAAGTGCAGTACATTCAATCGTAAACCGAACTGTGTGTTTTATACTGTTCAGCACACAGTAATTCCAGGAAGGACAAACAACCAAACAAGCCATATCAAAGGCACTGGACAATTTGAGTCGGCTGACTGAATAGGCATTTTTATTATTATTATAATTGATTATTAATTATGTCCTGCATTACAGCAGGTGCCTTAATCAGGGGGAAACTAATTTATTAATATCGTCTGATTACCGAGGAGCCGAGTGCGTTGCGTTGCTCAAGGCTGTGAGGAGACCGTCGCCCCGAGATTTGAACCTGCAATCCTCCGTTTGCCAGCTTCCCGCTCCTTCCCCTGCTCTCCCCCCAGTAACATGCTGTCCAGTCACAGCCCTGCCCCATCGATTCACCGCCTCTCCGACGTGATCGAACAGCTCGGCCCGGATCAGCCGCCGCCCCCCCGTTTGCCTGTGGCCCCCTGTCAGAGCCTCACGCTTTAAATAGCAAAAGTGTTCTGCCACTTCGTTTACACCTTTCTCTCTCTCTCTCTCTCTCGGTGCTAATTATCACGCCGCCGCCGCCGCCAACAGCACCTGGATAACGCCGGCGTCTGGAACCAATTAGCCCACGACTGCAGCGTGTTGTGGCGTGCTCCGGCTCGGCTGCCGCGTTCGATCTGGGGGCGGGGGTGGAGGGGTGGAGGGGTGGCGGGGCGAGGAAGGTGGGGGGGTTGTTTGTGTATGTAGGGCAGCTTGCCGTGTCATGTCCTATCAGTGCAAACACGGTGCCAGTTTGACGGTGGAAGCTCAGCTGCCGATGGTGTCATAAATACACCTTTGCACTCCAAGCCTTGGGGTCTGTTAGGTCGAGCCCTAGTCCTAGACTGCTGTGTGTGTTTGTGTGTGTGTGTGTCTGTCTGTGTGTGTGTGTGTCTGTGTGTCTGTCTGAAAGCTACTCTCGACTCGACTGCCTGTGGGGTTTTTTCTTCCTCTCCTCCGGGGGAACCCCGCCAAGCCGGCCCCAATCTGGCAACCCTCCCGGGCCTCCACCCCACCCTCTCGACGGTCTGCAAGTTCTGCCGCCGTGGCCCCTGGAAGATGAGCGATGGCCTCTCGCTGGACTACGAGCCCCTCCCCCCGGGGCCCTCTCTCCCCGGGGCCCCCACCTCCCCTTCCCTGGGCGGGTACACGGAGCAGGGGGCCGCCCTCGTTTTCGTGGGCCTGCTGCTGCTCCTCCTGGTTGTGCTGCTGGTGCGCTGCTTCCGTGTCCTCCTGGACCCCTACAGCCGCATGCCCGCCTCGTCCTGGACCAACCACAAGGAGGGGCTGGAGAGGGGCCAGTTCGAGTACGCGCTGGTTTAGCCCAATCTGAGGTCGGTTACTTGGTTGGTTAGCAACCAGTTATCTGCAAATGTATCTTTATTTATTATTATTATTTATTTATTAGTTTTTTTCAGATTTTGTACCTGTTTTTTTCTCCCAATTTAGTAGCCAATTCAACCCTCTATCTATTTAGATTTGCCCTCCCCTCACGAGCCTGCCACCATATCCCCTGGGAAGGACTGCAAAATGGCGTCCCCGATCAGGGCTCCCAGCCAGAGTTGGACTGACGCAGTCAGGTTTCAAACCGTGACCGCAATAGATAGCTCACACTTGCAAAGCGCCAGTCAATGCGTCTGCATTGACCGCTATGCTATTCAAGGCTGTAAGCAGGGTGGGGGGCTTGGACCCAGACGACAACAAGGAGGAGAAATTCCATGGAACCTTTTGTTCCATGTCTTCCACAGACCAAGTGGATTTAACTTATTTTTAATTTTTTTGGTTATGGTTTAAGTTAAGGTGTCTGCCCCCATGTGGTCACTCCGAGAC
Source organism: Aldrovandia affinis (assembly GCA_029706075.1). Taxonomy (NCBI): domain Eukaryota; kingdom Metazoa; phylum Chordata; class Actinopteri; order Notacanthiformes; family Halosauridae; genus Aldrovandia; species Aldrovandia affinis. The sequence continues at coordinate 163,913 of JAINUG010000444.1, read as the reverse complement.
ACTCCTCCTTCCACTTCTGACCTCTTGTCCTGTTGCCTTACCGAATTTTACCACACAGGGGTAGAAGTACATTCCAATCCCACCCCAAAATCTTATCGGCGCCTGATCTGGCCTTCAGCTGCACCAGACTAGGTTTGTTTTGGCACTAGACCAGATTGGTCAAATCGCAATGCGCAGACGGTAGCGCTAATCCAGAATGGAGGCGCATTAAGTCCATTCCTGTCGTTTTGTGGCACAAGACCATAGCGCACCTGTGGCGCAGTTGTAAAAGAGGTTGGCTTAAGAAGAATAAATGAGGGTTTGGGTCATTATGGCCAATCAAATCATCAGCTTTTATCCCTTTAATACCTTTGCCATAGCGAACTGGCTATTTCGTCACATCTGATGAAGAGCAAGCTTGTGTAGAGCACGTTATGAGACGTTATTTCACTTCAGTAAAATGGAGTATGTAATTGGACGGTATCATGCGGCAATACTAAAGTACATTAAACTAACATGCACCGTCTCCTACCGAGAAAAGCACCTTTCTCAGAAGGAAACCGATATAGTCCGGGAGGAGGAAAGGAAAAGATGTGTGGCGCACGTTATCTTATAGTTTACGTATTTTCATCAAAGCCACATACATTAAAACGTGTTTATTAACCATATTAACTGCGTCTCGTTGATGCACTGATGTTCCGCATATGGTGACCAGATATCCCGCATTTTGACTCGTCGTCCCGCATCCAGCAACGACTGACGATGTCCAAAATAATAAAATATATCCGTTTATGTTATTCTTTTATGAAGTAATAACCATAACCCCCAACAATATAATAAACGTTGTTTCAGAATTCTCTCGCTGTTATTTTGACTAGTACCGCATTTTAAATGAAATACAAACTTCTATGGACATAAAATACGAATATGATCCCTCACCCCACAGCTCAACAATATCATCAGCAATCGCGTAATTATTTTTCATTTATTATTCCTTGTTATAAGGTCTCTCCTCTCCTGTGCAATCATATACAACGTCAACTGCATTGCCCCATGATACATTGGCCAGTTATGTAGCCTACATTTTTATTGTGGCGCATGTTTAATATTTAACATAACAGAAAGCAGTGCGCATACATGCATATCCACAGGACCACTACATACAAGTGCAAAACATTTTGATTAAAAAAAAATACAGATTGTATTTCAAATATTACTTTATTGAACGGTTTGCCTCAGAGGAAGGTGAAATGCAGAACATCCACAAAACAGTCTTGTGTGATGGGGTATTTATCGCATAAAATCCCTATCTGTTCTTATGTGCCCATTAATAACGTCACTGAACTGGCACATAACGCCCTGCGTTTGAGTTGAGAGGTGGCCTGGGTGGACAGAAACGCAGAGTTGTCGCATGCAAACAAAGGTTTTTTGGCACGTCCCCCATTGCGCTGCCCACCGCTTCCATCAACCCCCAAACCCCTCTAGAAAACCCCCAAAACTTGGACCAAGCAAAGTAAACTTTAAGACCAAATAAAGTAAAATGACTCAAAGGAGAGAAAAAACCTTATAAATTGAGAGATTTGTGAGTATCGTAGTATCAGGGTACTAGTGTGAGAGGTGACGAAGCCATGTCTATAAGAAACTTGACTGTTTTCCTGTTTTCCTGTGTGCTGGTGCTCGGTGGTCAAAGCTGAAGGATCAGCTCCCAAACCAACTGTAATGGACTGATTTCTGGTCATATATTAACCTGCATGTAGGTTCCTTTGACACCACAGAATGTCAAGATTGCTAGCTTTGGTCCTGTTGGTGACTATCCCCTGTGAGCTAGCTCAGTGATTGGTCAGTTGGTGATTATCCCTGTGAGCTAGCTTGGTGATTGGTCAGTTGGTGACTATCCCTGTGAGCTAGCTTGGTGATTGGTCAGTTGGTGATTATCCCAGTGAGCTAGTTTGGTGATTGGTCAGTTGATGATTATCTCTGTGATTTTTGATGGAAAAAATAAAAGCCTTTAGCAAAGGCAGTCTTGCAATATATAATATGTATTTGTTTTAGGTTCAATGGAAGGCAAGGGAGAACATTTCAGGTGTTTCTGTTCTTTCCAGTGAATGTCCAGCTCTGTCTGTGCTGTGCTGTTTGAGTATGTTAACCTACTTTCCCTTTTAAAAACAAACAGAAGTCTTGGAAGTCTTGTTATTACATCAATATACTCCAAAGGGTTTATCCAAAATGGAGGACTGTAACTTAAATCTTCCTGCGTTTCTGAACTAAAAACGTCCATCATTGGAACTTTTTAGATTCAACAACAATCAAGACCCGGAAAACTGTATAGCTGGAACAGGAGAAGGAGCGCAGTGCGTGCCATCTCACTCAAGATAAACTATCTCTATATTATATACCTGAACTATTTGGTTCCAATGAGTTCTCCCTGGCAGGGAATGTTGTTCTTGTTTTGACTATGATCTTACACCAAAGAAGTTTACCCCCTGCTGTACTTTGCCCCAAAGTGGAGTTTGTTATGTTCTCTGAGGAGGGGTGGTGTCTGTGGGGGTTAAGTAGCAGTATGTTAATTTCTAATGAGCTTCATCAATATGAAGTTAACAATATGAAACTTCAAGCAAACATTCGTACCCAGCCGACATTCCCCATCATGGACCTAATTTCTCTGAGCACTGTAAGTTTTAGTTTTTCTGCACTCTCGTGTAATGGCGACTCTGTGTATAACCAAAAAACATGAAGCAGAAGAAGCCTTTAGGAGTCTTATTGTATTGGTGGTTATTAGATTACCCTCTGAGCCTTCTGGTCTACCTGCCAAGTTCTACCTGGCAATGGTTTGTGCTCAACCGTGATTATTTTTCCCAGAACATAAGATATCCTGTTATTTTTGTATTCTGGCTCAAGTTTGGAGTCTCTTTTCCTAATGGCAATGGCATTTTCTCCACTTTTGACTTTAAGATTGATAAGCTTTTGTGCTGTAAGGAGTCGGGTGAGGAGCCAGATAGACATGGTGTTTTTTTGTGTGCTTACCTGTATGTGTTTGTAAGATTTGTAAGTAGACTGGATATCCCCCCCTGTTTCCTTTGTTAACCAGGGTTGTTTTTGTGAGATAAATAAATTGTTTTTCACCAATATTCAACTCTGAATTTCTCTGTGTAATTTTTTTTAGAGGTTAATATTAGTTCTGGAACTTGTAAAATGTCGTGTAACAAAGATTTCAATAATATAATGCAGTACTGCCACTTAAAGCTGACTTTTTTATTTAACATAAAAAAATCGTATCCAAACACAGTCAAGGATATCATGGATATCAATTTAGCAAAAACATGCAAAAATCTCCAAGCATTGATACAGTAAAAGAATAACACAACCAACCAAAATAAAACAAATTTCAAAGACGCTCTTCTACTCTGTGAAAGTTTTGTTAGACTAATGCTTATTTTACGGGAAAATGTGGAAGATGTTTCATGGAAATACATTGCAACGATATATTATATTCCCCCAATTACTTCTTGTCCTTTGTCGCCCTCTGTTGTCCAAAAGTAACACTGCAACGGAAAGCTGTTCCAACCCCTGTGCGGAGGGCGCGAGGCAACGGAATATGCAAATATACAGAAGAGTTCGGTGTTGTGAAGAACTTGTTTGAGAGATAACAAGACCAGGCTGAACAAGAGTGCATAGGAGGAGCTAATTGAGGTGGATACACATTGGAGAGCTCATCAGAACTCAGTAATAGAAGCAAAGACCCCTTTGGCGTCCGAGACCAGATTGGGTGCAATTTAAACTGGTACCAAAAATGATTCGCCTAGATGGGCCTCAAGACACACTGCCGTCATTAAACATGTTTAGGTGCGTAACGTTCGTATGTTCACAGCTAAAACATTGGATACCGAAGTGACTCCCGAGCAGTTAAATTGATAATTATTTCGCAGCCAAATGATCAATTTGCATATTCGACATTTAGTTCAAACTGATGTTATTTTTAAGTACCCAAAACATTCAAAATTACACTGACAGGAATTGTTGATTCGGATGTTTCGAGTCACGGGAAAATGTAATCCAAGATCGCCCCCTGCTCTACGAGCGAGAGATGTGAGACCTACAGAAGTATTCGGAGCAGACGATCACCGCGTGTCCTTCGCTGAGCGCGCGCTGCTGTGAAATCGAAGATCGCATCAAGATCTGCGCAGGATCACGATCATCTCCGTAACGCACTCTTAACCGCCACGGGCGCTAAAAACGTTACGTTTACTGCGGCGCGAGAACAAGACGCATGCACGGGCGTGGCCACGCGCTGTTACATAGAAACCGGTTGGTAAATGCTGTTTACGACGCGCGAAAACTCAAGGCCATGCTCGTAAAATACGTAGCCTACTCCGATTCCCTTGCTTGGTGTAGATAAGACCGAGAACGGCCCGGCCTGGTGTCACTACACGAAGCTGAATTACTTGAAATCAAACGATGTGGCGTTTTGTGGACACCTGCGTAGTTTTTATGGTTGCCACACCGAGTATATTCAAGATTCAAGATTCAAGATTAAGATTAACTTTATTGTCCCACAAAGTGGAAAATTTGGCTTGGGCTTTCACCCATGCTGCAGCCATAAAAAGACAGACATTCCACATACAAAAAACATACAAAAATGACCTGCTGGTCATTCCACATACAAAAAACATACAAAGATCGAGAGAGAGAGAGAGAGGGAGCAGAATATATCCCTAATACAATGTTTAAAATAACCGTTTCGGAGACGTTTTTTCAGATTGAGAAATTATATTGTTCTGTGTAGCCAAATTAATGAGGGACATTTTAAAAATATGGTGTAGCCTATAGTATATAGGCTACTATTCAGATATCCGATTAATTTAATCGAGTGTTGTAAATTCTGCCCTGTCGTGTTGTTTCGAATTTTAAAATTCTCACAGCACTTGGAAAAAATACTTAACCTTTACTGTCATTCTGATTGCTTTAAATTATTTTTGATTGGTTTTGTAAAGACAAGGGCAGCATGGCCGCCAGGGGGGACGTTATATTTGTTTTATCAGGTGTGGCACAATTAAACTACGTTTAATAATTCATATTGACAAATTAGGGAAACTGCGACCGTCGGCAATGCAAGATTTTAGGAAAGTTTGTTTGAGCGACCGTTAACCCAAAACCCAATAAAAACGAGCCATGTTGGGTGTGCAAACGACGGAAGACGCGCTTTTCGTTTGAAAATGGGACGGAGTTGTTTTGGTTGGCTGGTAAAAAATATATACTCTCGGTAATGTGGATATATAGTCGAGGAACCATTTCTTAAATTAATATGTAGACTGCCTTACTAGATTGAATTATGCTGATAAATTACCAGTGACGGAGACAAAAACGTCCATTATTAGTAATAAAATAAAAACGCCTAACGTTTGTGCTTATTCGAAAAACCTGTTAATATGAATTCTCCACCCGGACAAGTGTGGGCAGTGACCATACACGGAATTTGATAATCTTTTTATTTGAAAAGGCTCTGAGTAAGTATGACTCCTTCAGCTTTTATTTTATTTTATTTTTACCAAACAAGTGCAACATTAAAACATCGCCATACAGTGTGGGCTGCACGGCGTTTAAAGCGACAAAAGTCATTTGTAACAAGATCCCTGTTTGTTGTTTAAAAAAAAAAACCCGCCTCGAACACGTGTCACACACCACAATCTCATTTTGAAAAGAGCAACAGTGACACTGATATCGCGTTGATGTCGGTATTTCTTGTTGCGAGCAGCAGCCAGCTCAGGGAGAAAAGCTTGTAACGTTGCGCAATGTTGCGCATTATTAAACTCGGTTGCGGTTGCTCCTGTCGCCGACGCTCACTCGTCTCCCTGGAAATCACCAGGGACAGATAAAGGTGAGAGAGGGGAGTAGCGGAGGGAGCGGTGATCATTTTTAACCGTCGCGAGGGCGATCCGCGTGAAACCACTCCAGGCTTCTGGAACGCTGCGTCGGGTTCGCTGTTCCACGCACAGTTACGCCGCTGCTTTCCCCCCCCCCCGCCGCGGGATACCTGTCAGGTTCGTGGAATACTTAATTCTACATATTTTTGTTGTGTGTGTGTGTGTGTAAATTGTTACGTTATAGACTTAAGAATGCCAATATTGCATTCTTGCATTATAAATCGTGTTATGTTTGATAATGGATTGGGAAGCTTCGTATACATCACCATCAACCGCAAGGAGCTGATCTGTTTTTTTTTTTTTAGCAAACTGTATATTCAATCATAACTTTACCTGATTTTTTTCAGCTTGTAACGATTTAATGCGTCGTGGATGGTCTTGTGTTCCAGTGAGTGCAAAATATTAGGATTTGCTCACAGCTCAAAATGATCGTGCATCTGGTGGTTGCTTTGTCAGCAGCCGGGTAAACATACCAATGCCAGCGGATCTGGAAATATTAATGTTTTTATTGTGTGTGTGTCAACATAATCTTGTGAACATGGAGGTTAAGTATTGAAAACTTAAATTACAGAAGCATGCGTTCATTCTGTAACGGACCTCAAGTCCTATGTCACGGGTGGCGTAAATATGTGACGTGGAATGATATGTCGCAAAACAAAAACTATTTTCCGGGTACAAGACACACCGAAGCAAACCTTTAGTGACCCATGGGTACACATTTAAGTTTAATGGGACGAGTGGTAGACCCATGCACCACATTCACCGAATGCTAACGTTGATGTAAACTAGGGGTAAAGTGGTTGTTCTGTCCACGTCACACCGCTTGACCACTATGGGATCTAGAGCCTTCAGCCGTTCTGTACTACCCTGCCTCTGGAACTCTCTGCCACCTAACATTCGAAATATTGACACTCTCTCCACTTTGAAATCCAGTCTCAAAACACACCTCTTCACTTTGGCATATTTGGTTTGACCTGTTATATATTGTTGTTTATCTGTTACTCTGATTTTGCGTTGTTAATTTTATAATGTTTTGACATGTTGTTTTTACTATGTTTTGTAAGGTGTCCTTGAGAGCCTTGAAAGGCGCCCATAAATAAAATGTATTATTATTATTATTATTATTACGCCGTGGGACTGAAACACGAGCTCTCGCGTATTACAGTAACGGGGCACGTGCTCAAAGGCGTAACACGTCGAGTCTGGAAGCTCGATAACGGATCGAGAGAACCCCATCGCTCTACAATGTCATGTCTGACCCTGGTAGGTCAGATTTTGAAGGAAAGCAGAAATCTAGCAGGCAGAGAGACGCATCACACGACCAAGCTACAGGTTGCTGTGTGCAAACACCGAAGTACGGACCCAACCATACGCGTATGAACGTGCACTTTATAGTATTTAGGCTAGTCCTTGTCGCTGGCGCACTTCGTAATTCATGTTACAACACTTTTACCGTTGACCTGTTTTTCCCCCTCTCCTTTATTACGGAACTGGTGCATGGACAATTATATATCTCTTACAATAGCTATCTCTTACAATATCTCTTACAGTTGTGTGGAGTTCAACGGCACATTTGTTTCGGCTGTGTCAATACTGGCGTCCATTTTGCCCAGTTGTATGCGCTATTCTGTACGTTTCTCAGGATAAGAGCGTCTCCTAAATGCACAAGGGCAAATGTAAATTTCTTTCAATTCATCAGTGGCTGTTAGCCGTGGAACCCTGTTTATCTCATAGGCTAGGGGAGTTCCAACGAAAACACCTGATTCAGCGAATCAAGGTCCAGATCGAAGACCATGATTCTTTGATTGGTTGAAATCGGGTGTTCTAGTGCAGGGTTAGAACAAAAGCCTGCGCCCACACCAGTCCCTTCAGGAGGATGAGACTGGAGACCCCTGTCCTAGGCCATTTCACAGCAAGCTTTGCTGATGTGCAAAATAAAATAAAAAAGGAGATAACCTGTTGTTCTTCCCCCTGTCAGGATGGGGGCGCTAGATCAGTGGCTGTGGAGGCAGGAGTACTGGCTGCCCCCTGGCATCACCTGGGAGGACATGCAAGCGCAGGAGGGTGCCCACTACCCCCAGCCCCGTGACCTTCTCGTGACCTTGCCTCTGGCTCTGGGCTTCATCGTCCTCCGCTACGCCTTCGAGAGGTGAGTCAGTGAGTGACTGAGAAACCCCGGGGCTCGCAACGCAAAGCAGGGTCAAGTCCCAGGTGAGCCACTGCCGTTGTGCCCTGGAGCAAAATGCACTTCACCTGAATTGCTTCAGTAAACATCCCAGCTGTATAAACAGGTAGGTACATAAAGAAATGTGAACTGTGTGTAAGTCGCTCTGGATAAGAGCGTCTGCTAAACGCCTGTAAGGTAATGTATGAAAAATGGTTTATGCCGCAGGTCACCCGGGGGGAAAAATAAATAAAATGCCTTGTGAAAGCGAGGGACAGTTATCAGCGAACGTTTTCCTTCGGCCCATTGGCTCTGTGGGCTGTGGCGAAAGTACGGCGTGGCGAAAATGTGTAAAATGTGAGCTATGCAGGCTGCGGCTGATAAGGGTTCGTGCGAAGTGAACGGGCCAGCGTCAGACAGCGGCCAGACGCAGGTGATCCATGCGCACATGGGGGGGAGTGGAGACGGATGGAGAGATCTGAGGGAGAGATACAGCAGTATGCGTGTCTCATGCGTTGCTCCTCGTCGTGCGTTTCCCCGACCCCGATAGGGGCGCGTGCGACAAACGGGCGGCTGGATTCAGCTTGTGCGTACACTGCGATCTGAGGCATCGTCTGTGGCCCGGCCATAAAGAGAGGTCCATCAGTCAGGCGTTTGCGGCAGGATTACGCCCCTGTTGACAAACCTGATACCGTGAACACGTTTCGGGGGTTAAAAGTGGTCCTGGTGGAATCACGCAGGTGCAGCGTACTGCATAGTAAACGGCTGAAGGATTATTCCCTACTTTGACACACCCCTTCCACTACCCACAATGCACATGGGCACCACAGGCCACCCCGTGTCATTCTGGAAAATACCGTCAGTATTTGACTGAACAGCAGTGGTATTCAAATCCAGGCCTCGGGGTCTGCAGGTATTTGCTTCAGCCACGCACTACACCACCTGATTTCACTAATTAGCTTGCTTCCTGGACCAAGGAGGTAAACAAATTATTCGAAATCAGGTGGTGTGGTGCGTGGTCGGAGCAAATACCTGCAGACACTGCGGACCTCGAGGCCTGGATTTGAATACCCCTGCCATACAGTTACCATTGAACATATACCTGTGTATCTTATTTTATTTTATTTTATTTTATTGGCGAAAGCACCTTGAGATTCTGTCAAGAATTAAGAGTTATACAAATAAAACCACCATTTTTATTGTTATTATTGGAACTTTCCAAATTCATTTGAAAGGTTTCATTCTTCTCTTTCTCCAAGCATTTCTAAGTACTCCCCGTGGGAAATGATTTGTTTGAAGTGTACCGAGTGACCGTACGTGCAGCGAAGACCGTCTTTGCAAGGCTGACGCTGAACGGCCCGTATTTCTGACACGCTTTCTCTTCGGGCTCTTATTTACTCCCAGAACAACAAGTAGATTTGAAGGCATGAAAGCCCCCGCTGACGCCAAAGTGAAGAGTGTTCACTAAACGAAACCTTTGTTCCAAGCCGAGCGCGCTGTGCAGTGTTTTTGTGGACGTGTCCCTGTTTTTCGATGCACAGGTGTGTTGTGGGAGCGTCTGCAGAGCAGTAGGGACGGCAGGTGTGAGATGAGGGGGAAGGGAGGTGTACAGGTGACACTGTCGGGCGGGAGGGAAGGGGCTTGGCGTTGCTGTGGCAGCTGTTTCCCATGGTAACCAGAGCTCCGAGTCGACTCGTAAACCAGTCTTGACCTTTTCTTCCTCTTGAAGGCTCTTCGCTGTCTGATTAACATTCATGCCAGGGTTGCAAATGCATGTGAACACACACACACACAGGGGCTAGACATGCACTCACACAGACATGCACTCACACACAATCACACACACATCTGCATACATACTTATGTATATATATATATATACTGTATATACAGTGTTCACCCCTTTGGTATCTTTCACATTTTATTTTCTCACTTCATGGAATAAAAATGGATTTAAGTGGGATTTCTTGCCAATGATCAACACAAAATTCTCTATAAGGTCAAATATATACATAAACACACACACATATACAGTACATACAAACACATACATCAATGCACATGTGAAAGGGTCATATCTGTCCTGAGCAGAATGATGCCCCCCCCCTCCCCTCCTCAGGTTGGTGGCCCTCCCCCTGGGCAGGCGGCTGGGTGTGCGGGACCGGACCCGGGTTCCAGCCTCACCTGTGCCACACCTGGAGGCATTTTACAGCCAGCGCAGCCACCAGCCGTCCCAGGTGAGCCTCCGCTGTGCCTGCGCCCAGGTAGGGCCATGAGCAGGGGCGCATCGTGGGGAGGAGGGGGTGGTCCTGGGTCCTGGGTCCTGGGTCCAAGCCTGCAGTGGTTGAAATGCAGGCACAGTGCATTTTCAAAATCTCAGCGCAGAACATTTACATTTTGGCATTTCGCAGACGCTCTTATCCAGAGGGACTTACAAGATGACATTTGTGAGAGGCGCAGGAAGGAACAATGTGAGGTCATCAGCAGTAGTCTCCCTCTCTTATCCTCACGGGCCCAGGGCTCCTCATCAGCAGATCAACACCAGCGCGGCTCCTTCGGGAGGAGTGGCCCCTCTTCTTTGTCCCCCGCCCTGTCAAGCGACAACCGCCCGATTGGCTGTGTTTTGTCAGAGAGCGATCCGTTACCCATGGACACATCCTTGCACCTGCCCCTACCCCCCCCTTCCCCCCTTCACCTGATCGTTCCCAGCCGCTTGCAAGCTGCTCGGGCCCAAGAGGAATTAGCCTTCACACGAGGGGGGGAGTCTTCAGAAATCGGAGCCCGTGTTTTTGAACAGAGGAAGAGTGCGGAGGTGGGGGCGGCGGGGGGTTGAGCGGCGGTGTCGGCTTCCCCCCCTCCCCCGGGATTAGCCCGTCAAACTTACAAAAAACAAACTGGGGTCACCAGACCAGGGAGGGCACCGAGGATGTTTGTGTGTAACGGTAAACCCGACTCGAGACGCCACAACAATAAGACTTGCGCATGCGCGGACGGGTCGTCGGGAAAAAAGGGACATAAAGACAGCGACAGAAGCAGGAGGAGAATATTCAATTAATCGAGCCTCAAAAATGACTTGAGATGGAACCGCTCATCTTTAGCTGCTGTAGCGGTGGTCACTAGAGCAGGAGCCCAACTATTATACAGCCGACTTGTGTTGATGTGCGCATGCACATATGCGTGCACACACACTCATACACACACACACACACACACACACACACACACACAAACATTCACACTCAGACACACACACAGAGACACACACATACAAGCATTTTTCAATATGCGTTGAATGTTAGTTTGTGACACACACACACGTGCACATATGCAGTACATACACACACATACACACACACACACACACACACACATACACACACACATACATACACATACATCAATGCACACGTGAAAGCTCATGGCAAGCCATATACAAAAATGGGAAAAGATAAAGATGTGTTTTGCATGTGCCCTTCAGCTCACGGCCTAGGGCTGTGGAAGGTCAGGGGGGTGTTGTGACACGCTCTGTCTGCCCCCCAGAGAGAGATCCTCTGCCTGGCCAAGCACTGTGACATCACCCGCAGGCAGGTGGAGGCATGGTTCCGTCGCCGTAGAAACCAGGACAGGCCCAGCAACACCAGGAAGTTTTGCGAGGCTTGGTGAAGGCATTTCCTTTGCAATATAAGATTACAACATATAAAGTCTTCAGTATTTTTCTTACAATTTGTTTATTTGCCTCTTGACTTATTTGCACATTTGTATCATGCGTTTGCTTTTGTATACTATTTGTGTTTTCTTGTTTGTTTTTTTCCTCACCTAATGAGTCTCCCTCCCTTTGGGAATAAGTCTGAAATTGAATTGAATTGAATTGAATTGAATTATCCTCGTTTCGTTGGCTTGGCAGGGTATCAGACCCTTGTTAATGAGTGCCACCGCGTTCACCCCAATTTTTCCACTGGTGCAAAGTCCTCTGTAGTCACAAAACCATCTTTATAAAGTAAAAACCGTGAATTCAAAGTGAACTGTCTCTTTTTTGTTTTCAGTTGGAGGTTTGCCTTCTACGTGGTGGCGTTCACAGCTGGCCTGGCTGTTCTGATCGATGTGAGTGTTCACCACTGTCCGCCTGGCCAGAGATTATAGATAGTGTAGAGATGGTTCACTCCCGTTCTCTGACATTGAAAGTTCCAGCCCTATTGTTCCGTATTGATAGAGAGCTCTCAGTCTGTCCCTATTATTCCCGATGGCTCTGACTACCCATGATGCAGTGCGATCAGAACAGGGAAGTCGGCAGGAGCAATCCTATTGGTGTAGAATATATTCTGTTTGGCCTGGCCGTCAGTCATTGGCTCCTCTACTAGAAGACGAATTCTACAGTTCTAATCAGTTCACTTTATTTGCAAATGTTTATACGTATGTGTAGTATCACACCAGTGTTGTAAATTGCACGTCATAATGAAAATATTAAATATTTATTCTGGGATCAGGACTTTGAAGATGCAGATTGATGTCTACTCCTACCTACCCTTTCCACATAGCAAACTTGAGCCCTCTTTTGTCTGTCTGTCTGTCTGTCTGTCTGTCCTCTAGGCGCCCTGGTTCTGGGATCAAAGGGAATGCTGGAATGGGTACCCACAGCAGGTTAGAACAGCTGACTTGTGCACACATGTACACACACACACACACACACAAACACATCTATGCACACAGGAGCACACACACACATCTAGACGAGCACACACACACAGACGCACACAAACACATCTATGCACACAAGAGCACACACACACACAGACGCACACATACGCATACACACGCACACACACACACACACACACAACACACACCAAATACAGGTTATGTCTGGGTTGCACTTCTTGTTGACATTCCTTTCATCCGCTGAAATGTTTTCCTCCACAGCGCGGGAACACAGGGAAATAAGCAGAGGGAGACAGAGGGGGAATTCTTTCAGCCTGTAGAGGAAGTCCAGGCAGTCATCGTGATGTGGGCAGATCGCACGCATTTCATATAGCAGTGCTGTACAGTACAGCCATCCTAGTTCAGCTCTACAGTGGGAAAGGGCTACAATGAGTCAGCCTGGTTCCAGCTCTACAGTGGGAAAGGGCTATAATGAGCCAGCCTGGTTCCAGCTCTACAGTGGGAAAGGGCTATAATGAGCCAGCCTGGTTCTAGCTCTACAGTGGGAAAGGGGTATAATGAGCCAGCCTGGTTCAGCTCTACAGTGGGAAAGGGCTATAATGAGCCAGCCTGGTTCCAGCTCTACAGTGGGAAAGGGCTCTAATGAGCCAGCCTGGTTCCAGCTCTACAGTGGGAAAGGGCTATAATGAGCCAGCCTGGTTCTAGCTCTACAGTGGGAAAGGGCTATAATGAGCCAGCCTGGTTAAACTCTACAGTGGGAAAGGGCTATAATGAGCCAGCCTGGTTCAGCTCTACAACGGGAAAGGCCTGTAATGAGCCAGCCTGGTTCAACTCTACAGTGGGAAAGGGCTATAATGAGCCAGCCTGGTTCCAGCTCTACAGTGGGAAAGGGCTATAATGAGCCAGCCTGGTTCAGCTCTACAGTGGGAAAGGGCTATAATGAGCCAGCCTGGTTCAGCTCTACAGTGGGAAAGGGCTATAATGAGCCAGCCTGGTTCAGCTCTACAGTGGGAAAGGGCTATAATGAGCCAGCCTGGTTCAGCTCTACAGTGGGAAAGGGGCTATAATGAGCCAGCCTGGTTCAGCTCTACAGTGGGAAAGGGCTATAATGAGCCAGCCTGGTTCAACTCTACAGTGGGAAAGGGCTATAATGAGCCAGCCTGGTTCCAGCTCTACAGTGGGAAAGGGCTATAATGAGCCAGCCTGGTTCCAGCTCTACAGTGGGAAAGGGCTATAATGAGCCAGCCTGGTTCAACTCTACAGTGGGAAAGGGCTATAATGAGCCAGCCTGGTTCAGCTCTACAGTGGGAAAGGGCTATAATGAGCCAGCCTGGTTCAGCTCTACAGTGGGAAAGGGCTATAATGAGCCAGCCTGGTTCAGCTCTACAGTGGGAAAGGGCTATAATGAGCCAGCCTGGTTCAGCTGTACAGTGGGAAAGGGCTATAATGAGCCAGCCTGGTTCCAGCTCTACAGTGGGAAAGGCCTATAATGAGCCAGCCTGGTTCAGCTCTACAGTGGGAAAGGGCTATAATGAGCCAGCCTGGTTCAGCTCTACAGTGGGAAAGGCCTATAATGAGCCAGCCTGGTTCAGCTGTACAGTGGGAAAGGCCTATAATGAGCCAGCCTGGTTCAGCTCTACAGTGGGAAAGGGCTATAATGAGCCAGCCTGGTTCAGCTCTACAGTGGGAAAGGGCTATAATGAGCCAGCCTGGTTCAGCTCTACAGTGGGAAAGGGCTATAATGAGCCAGCCTGGTTCAGCTGTACAGTGGGAAAGGGCTATAATGAGCCAGCCTGGTTCAGCTCTACAGTGGGAAAGGGCCATAATGAGCCAGCCTGGTTCAGCTCTACAGTGGGAAAGGGCTATAATGAGCCAGCCTGGTTCCAGCTCTACAGTGGGAAAGGCCTATAATGAGCCAGCCTGGTTCAGCTCTACAGTGGGAAAGGGCTATAATGAGCCAGCCTGGTTCAGCTGTACAGTGGGAAAGGGCTATAATGAGGCAGTCTGGTTCAGCGTTACAGTGGGAAAGGGCTATGATGAGGTAGTCTGGTTCAGCGTTACAGTGGGAAAGGGCTATAATGAGCCAGCCTGGTTCCAGCTCTACAGTGGGAAAGGGCTATAATGAGCCAGCCTGGTTCAACTCTACAGTGGGAAAGGGCTACAATGACCCAGCCTGGTTCCAGCTCTACAGTGGGAAAGGGCTATAATGAGCCAGCCTGGTTCAGCTCTACAGTGGGAAAGGGCTATAATGAGCCAGCCTGGTTCAGCTCTACAGTGGGAAAGGGCTATAATGAGGCAGTCTGGTTCCAGCTCTACAGTGGGAAAGGGCTATAATGAGCCAGCCTGGTTCAGCTCTACAGTGGGAAAGGGCTATAATGAGCCAGCCTGGTTCAGCTCTACAGTGGGAAAGGGCTATAATGAGCCAGCCTGGTTCAGCTCTACAGTGGGAAAGGGCTATAATGAGCCAGCCTGGTTCAGCTCTACAGTGGGAAAGGGCTGTAATGAGCCAGCCTGGTTCAACTCTACAGTGGGAAAGGGCTATAATGAGCCAGCCTGGTTCCAGCTCTACAGTGGGAAAGGGCTATAATGAGCCAGCCTGGTTCAACTCTACAGTGGGAAAGGGCTATAATGAGCCAGCCTGGTTCAACTCTACAGTGGGAAAGGGCTATAATGAGCCAGCCTGGTTCAGCTCTACAGTGGTTCCAGCTCTACAGTGGGAAAGGGGCTACAATGAGCCAGCCTGGTTCCAGCTCTACAGTGGGAAAGGGCTATAATGAGCCAGCCTGGTTCCAGCTCTACAGTGGGAAAGGGCTATAATGAGCCAGCCTGGTTCCAGCTCTACAGTGGGAAAGGGCTATAATGAGCCAGCCTGGTTCAGCTCTACAGTGGGAAAGGGCTATAATGAGCCAGCCTGGTTCAGCTCTACAGTGGGAAAGGAGCCAGCCTGGTTCAGCTCTATAGTTTGAAAGGGCTATAATGAGCCAGCCTGGTTCAGCTCTACAGTGGGAAAGGGCTATAATGAGCCAGCCTGGTTCCAGCTCTACAGTGGGAAAGGGCTATAATGAGCCAGCCTGGTTCAGCTCTACAGTGGGAAGGGGCTATAATGAGCCAGCCTGGTTCAGCTCTACAGTGGGAAAGGGCTATAATGAGCCAGCCTGGTTCAGCTCTACAGTGGGAAAGGGCTATAATGGGCCAGCCTGGTTCAGCTCTAAGTGGCCAGCCTGGTTCAGCTCTACAGTGGGAAAGGGCTATAATGAGCCAGCCTGGTTCAGCTCTACAGTGGGAAAGGGCTATAATGAGCCAGCCTGGTTCAACTCTACAGTGGGAAAGGGCTATAATGAGCCAGCCTGGTTCCAGCTCTACAGTGGGGGCTATAATGAGGCCTGGTTCCAGCTCTAAGTGAGGGCAGCCTGGTTCCAGCTCTACAGTGGGAAAGGGCTAAATGGCCAGCCTGGTTCCATCTACAGTGGGAAAGGGCCAGCCTGGTTCCAGCTCTACAGTGGGAAAGGGCTATAATGAGCCTGGCCTGCTTGGGAAAGGGCTATAATCTACAGTGGGAAAGGGCTGTAATGAGCCAGCCTGGTTCAGCTCTACAGTGGGAAGGGGCTATAATGAGCCAGCCTGGTTCCAGCTCTACAGTGGGAAAGGGCTATAATGAGCCAGCCTGGTTCCAGCTCTACAGTGGGAAAGGGCTATAATGAGCCAGCCTGGTTCAGCTGTACAGTGGGAAAGGGCTATAATGAGGCAGTCTGGTTCCAGCTCTACAGTGGGAAAGGGCTATAATGAGCCAGCCTGGTTCAACTCTACAGTGGGAAAGGGCTATAATGAGGCAGTCTGGTTCAGCTGTACAGTGGGAAAGGGCTATAATGAGGCAGTCTGGTTCAGCTCTACAGTGGGAAAGGGCTATAATGAGGCAGCCTGGTTCAGCTGTACAGTGGGAAAGGGCTATAATGAGCCAGCCTGGTTCAACTCTACAGTGGGAAAGGGCTATAATGAGGCAGTCTGGTTCAGCTGTACAGTGGGAAAGGGCTATAATGAGGCAGTCTGGTTCAGCTCTACAGTGGGAAAGGGCTATAATGAGCCAGCCTGGTTCCAGCTCTACAGTGGGAAAGGGCTATAATGAGCCAGCCTGGTTCAGCTCTACAGTGGGAAAGGGCTATAATGAGCCAGCCTGGTTCAGCTCTACAGTGGGAAAGGGCTATAATGAGCCAGCCTGGTTCAGCTCTACAGTGGGAAAGGGCTATAATGAGGCAGTCTGGTTCAGCTGTACAGTGGGAAAGGGCTATAATGAGCCAGCCTGGTTCAGCTCTACAGTGGGAAAGGGCTACAATGACCCAGCCTGGTTCCAGCTCTACAGTGGGAAAGGGCTATAATGAGCCAGCCTGGTTCAGCTCTACAGTGGGAAAGGGCTATAATGAGCCAGCCTGGTTCAGCTCTACAGTGGGAAAGGGCTATAATGAGCCAGCCTGGTTCAGCTGTACAGTGGGAAAGGGCTATAATGAGGCAGTCTGGTTCCAGCTGTAGGGTGACACAGGACTGACTCGCTGATGTTTGTGTCTCTCCTGGGGTCTCCAGTCCATTTCCCAGGCTCATTACTGGTACTACCTGACAGAGCTGGCCTTCTACTGGTCCCTCCTGCTCTGCGTGTCGGTGGACATCAAGCGGAAGGTGAGTCCGAGTGACCTCACTCAGGGTTAACATCACAGCCCTGTCGGAGGAGTTCAAGAACTGGACTTGTAATTAAGAGGTTGCAGGTTCAAATCCCAGCTGGGGCACTGCAGTTCTACCTTTCATTCAGGTGCTGAACCTGGATTTCTTTATAATGCATATCCACGGCAAATATATCCAGCTGTCTAAAAAATATATATTCTACTCTGTAAATAAGAAAATAAAAATGTGTTTGTCACCCTGGATCCGCGAAGAAAATAGGATAGGGTCATTTCTCTATCGCCCGATCAGAGTCCAATCAGTGTACGATCGTAAAATCACAGATCAGCGTGCGAACGTAAAATCTGAGATCAGTGTAAAATCACAAGCATGCATGTGAAACCACTGCATTTAAGGAACTTTTATTCCAGGAACATCACTTTCTGCTTTTACTTTCGCATTACTTCTGCTTTTGTTGGCTTTTTAAACTTTTGTCCTTCCTGTCCAAAGGAATCGTTCACACGTGACGTAATTTATTCCCCCGCGGGCAGATCTGCTCCAGAGCCCTCATGTCCTCCTGGTGAACTCAGAAGGGTCAAATCAATTATTCTTGGGGAACGTTTTTTGTTTGAGTTTCTGTGACCACGTTTCGGTTTGTAATACCTGACCAGTGACCGGTCATGCTCCAGTGCAGTGATATTATCTAGAGTACATGCAGGGAAACCACCCCCCTCATTACACGTGCGGTGCTTTGCATGCAACATTTGCTTTGCGTGTTGTTAGCTGAAGTATGTACGGTGCCTGGCTCGTGTAAGGGGACCACTGCAGGCGTGTCTAGTAATGAGGCACTGTGCACCCCATGATCCCAAAGGAGCTCCTCTCTCTCTTCCCAGAATGCCCCTTGGCTTGCCCCGGCTTGCCAGTACACACTACGCACACTAGTAGTGTATGTTTGTCTGTAATGAATTGCTCTAATTAATGGTAAGGATCCTTTTTGAATGTCGCACACTTGGGCCTTGTGTCCTCTTGTTTTTCTCTTACTGATGTTGTACGTTGGCTTGTTTCAGATCTGAAGTTGCAGTCTGATTGATGTGTTTGAATGTATTTATTTGCAATTTCAGATTAAGTTTTGATGCTTGATGATTTAATGGGATTTGCCCTGGATAAGTGCCGTAGCGAACGAAGACAAATGATACATAATTCATAATGCACATGTTATCTCATTACTATAACGATGTGGAAATACCTTTATTGTATTTTGCTCATTTTGATAATAAATATATTTTGTGCAAAGTAGAGGGAGGCCTGCTGTAGAGTTTGTACATTTAGATTTATCCCCTAAATGTCTGTTTTTTTTAACTTTTAGGATTTTAAGGAGCAGATCATCCACCATATTGCCACCATCACTCTGCTTGGCTTCTCCTACTGCTCCAACTACGTGCGCATAGGCACCCTGGTGATGCTTGTGCACGACTCCTCTGATTTCCTGTTGGAGGTAAGAGCCGGATTCCACTTCCTGTTTGGCCAAGTGCTCTCCTGAATTCCCTCACTGCTGCAAGCTTTTCGTGACTGTATTTACTTCCTGTTCTTTACAGTAAAATATAAAAAGACTTCCTGGTATTTATTTCCTGCACAATATATTCCATGAGTCGCGTTCACATCCCCCTGATGTTCCCCATTTTGTATCTGAAGACGTGTCACTCTCAAAGCCACGAAATAGCCAATCATGGGTCATTCATTCATTCATTTTCTTTGGGGGGTTCCTGCTTCCTGTTCTTTACAGTAAAATATAAAAAGACGATTGTTTAAACAGAGATCATGTTCCTTACAGTGTGGCTTTATAGTGTGCCATTGACACCTGATGATGTCACAGGAAGATGACATGTACACCCTGTGACCTCCAGCGTTGCACGTTCCACTGCTTAAGCCTTGTGAACCTCAGACAGGCAGGTGTGTCAGCTGGCTCTTACCAGCACCTCCGTGAGGGTCATACAGCACAGTCTTGCTGGTTAATAGGTGATGTTGCTGCAATGAGAGGGGCCAATGTAATATCCTGGTTGAAAATGTATATTAGGTGTGTACATTGGGTGTGTATGTTAGGTGTGTATATTAGGTGTGTATATTAGGTGTGTATGTTAGGTGTGTACGTTAGGTGTGTATATTAGGTGTGTACGTTAGGTGTGTATATTAGTTAGGTGTGTATATTAGGTGTGTATATTAGGTGTGTATGTTAGGTGTGTATGTTAGGTGTGTATATTAGGTGTACGTTAGGTGTGTACGTTAGGTGTGTATATTAGGTGTGTACGTTAGGTGTGTATATTAGGTGTGTATATTAGGTGTGTACGTTAGGTGTGTACATTAGGTGTGTGTGTACGTTAGGTGTGTACGTTAGGTGTGTATGTTAGGTGTGTACGTTAGTTAGGTGTGTACGTTAGGTGTGTACGTTAGGTGTGTATGTTAGGTGTGTATGTTAGGTGTGTACGTTAGGTGTGTATTAGGTGTGTACGTTAGGTGTGTATGTTAGGTGTGTATATTAGGTGTGTATGTTAGGTGTGTATATCAGGTGTGTACGTTAGGTGAATAATCGCGGGCACAGTAAGGCTCAGATCCCTCTGTGGTGCTGGCCAATCAGGCGCAGGGAGTTTGAGAGTGATGGTTCCTGCACATTGTCTCCCCTGACAGTCCGCCAAGATGTTCAACTACGCCGGCTGGAGGAAGACCTGCGACGGCTTGTTCGTCGTTTTCGCCACGGCCTTCCTGGTGACTCGTCTCCTCGTGTTTCCCACCAAGTAAGGGCCTTCCGACCGACGATCGCACTCAAGTCTAAGTGTATGCACGCCTGTACGTACAGGTGGCTGCCAAAATAAAGGAAACACTCGAGTAAATGACGGGTTCTGGAGGCTCTGTTATGTTTTGGGGTGCATTTTCCTGGCATTGTTTAGGTCCACCCAACCCCTTAGAGGGCAAGGTTAATGCCAATAAATACAAAGCCATTCTGAGTGATCACCTTGATCTTGTGGTGAAGCATTTCTATCCTGATGGGAGTGGTCTCTTCCAGGATGACAATGCCCCCATCCACCTGGCGCGAGTGGTCACTGAATGGATTGATGAGCATGAAAACGATGTAAACCATATGCCATGGCCGTCTCAGTCACCAGATCTCAACCCAATTGAACAATTATGGGAGATTCTGGAGTGGCGCCAGAGAGAGCATTTTCCACCACAAACACCAAATGATGGAATTTCTTGTGGAAGAATGGCATTGCATCCCTCCAATAGAGTTAATGGCGGTTCAACACCCTATTAAGGCACTAGGTTGCTGTTTCCTTTATTTTGGCAGTTACCTGTACACATGGGCGATGATGTCTGGTGTGTGATTAAATGTTTCACTTGAGTGGCTGTAATCAGGACGCACCCGTTTGCTTGAATTTAGTGCGTGTGTTTGGTGTCCCCTGTGAAAGCAGCCTAGTTCAGTTTGATTTATTGATTTATAAAGATTATTTAGTCAATTCAGTCATGCTGATGTTTAGAAGAATGGATTCTGTATGCAGAAGGTGGAATGCCATTGCTTACCCTGTCGACCCCTAGCACAGCATGAAGTCAACGCTCGCATTCCGTGTTCAGAAACAAAAGAGCAATATTAATTTCAATTTTATTTTTAGAAATAATTAGTTTGTTTCTGATTTTATCCCATTTTTCGCCCAATTTAGTAGCCAATTACATCCTCTATTTTTCACGTCAATCCCCCCCTCGTATTTTGAGTTCGCTGCCGTAGCCCTGTGACCAGTAGTGACAGAGGCAAAGTATCGTCTCCTCTGAGACGGCACTCACCAAGCTGTCGACCGTAACTCCAGTACTCCAGAGCCACTCCTGTAGGCAGCGAACTCATGTCGACTTCCCTCCCCCCTCCCTGGGGTGGACAGCCAATTGCCGCCCCCTGGTGGCACTCCCAACCAGAGCTGACTATGGCGTGGCCGGTGGAGTCGAACCCCGGTTGCGTTGGCCAGCGTCGAACGTTATAACCGCTAGACCACCCGGGAGGCCATTAATTTCAATTTTGAATGTGAATGAAGCTGGGCGTCCTCTTTTAGACCGCGCTGGCAATCGAGGTTACTTCCATTAAGCACACGGTAACAGTTTTAATTGAAGGATAATTTAAGATTGTGATTGGACAACGGTAATTATTTCCAAAGGGGTAACTGTAAGGTGGAATCCACCGAAATTGAGATTAATTTCCAGTCCCCCGTGTGTGCACCTCTCTGATTGTTCACATGAACAACATGATTACAATCCTAATGCATCTTAAAGATATCTTATTAACATTTATCGGTAAGTGGATATGAGGATGACACACACACACACACACCCACCCACATGCTCATGCACACACATACACACACACATCCACACACGTGCACACACATGCAAACACCCACGCACACACACATACGCACACACACATGCCCATGCACACACATACACACACACATACACACACCCACACACATACACACACCCACACATACATGCAAACACACACACACACACACACACACACGTGGACACATACGCACACACGCCCATGCAAACACACACACACACACACACGTGGACACATACACACACACACACACACACACACACACATACACACACACGCCCATGCAAACACACACACACACACACACACACACACACACATACGCACACACACACGCACACACACACATACACACACACACATACACACACACACACACACACACACACACACCCCCAGCAGATCCTTGACTCTCTGGGCTCAGACTCAGGGTGCAGTAATGGCTGTGTGTGGTTCCTCACGTGCTCCCTCCTCCTCTGGGCTCAGACTCAGGGTGCAGTAATGGCTGTGTGTGGTTCCTCATGCTCCCTCCTCCTGACTCTCAGAGTGATCCACACCACCCTCATCCTGTCCATGGAGGTCTTTGCTCCCTTCTTTGGATATTACTTCTTCAACTTCCTGCTGCTGGTGCTGCAAGCACTGCACATCTTCTGGGCCTGGCTCATCCTGCGCATGGTCTACAAGTTTATCTTCCAGGGCAAGGTGAGTACATCTCTGATCCCAACACCTGCTGGTGGAACATAACCTCTGGGATGACCATTTCTTCTTCAGTTTTCACTGGAAATTCTCTCTGCGGGTCATCCTTTCTGCCTTTTAAAATTAAAGTAGCATTATTATTATTATTACTATTATTGTGTTTATTATTATTACTATTAATAACAAAGTTCTACCAGGAGAGTCCTGAAGAAAATGGGACATTTCACAGCTATGGTGATCCTTTAATAAATTGAGAAACATTTTAAACCAATTGTATCCCCTATTTTCTTTATTCTCAAGATTTGGAGCCCATCTCACTCTCTGCTGGAATCACAGCATCCTGTCAGTTCAGGGGTGGGGGTGGGGGTGGGGGAGGTGCAGATACAAGCATGCGTTCTCATACTGCTAGCTGTGGCACAGTGTGAAGGGAGCATCCTGCTGATTAACCCCCCCCCCAAAAAAAAAACGCCAACCTGCGGGTGTGCCAGCCACAGACTTAAGATACCAGACTATCGTGTCCTCACTGCGCTGAAAACAATGCTTCAGCAGGCCAGACTACCTCACAAGAGCTCACAAGAGGTGTGGTTTTATGTGGGATTTTTTTAATTTTGTCTTTTAGGTGGAACGAGACGAAAGGAGTGATGAGGAGAGCGGGGAGGAGGAGGACAGTGAGGAAGAGGAGGAGACGGAAGAGGAGGAGTGTAGTTGGGAGAAGAGGAACACCTCTCCCATCGACTCCAGACTGGCTATTCTGACCAACAACTGTGTCCTCAACAATCTGACCAATCAGAGAAGCAGTGCGAGCGGCAGATTGCCCAAGTCCAGATAGTGCCGTGCCTTTCCCTTCACAAAGAGAGGCGTGGCGTTTGAACCGTTTCGATTCAAGCGACGCGACGC
Organism: Aldrovandia affinis; assembly: GCA_029706075.1. Taxonomy (NCBI): domain Eukaryota; kingdom Metazoa; phylum Chordata; class Actinopteri; order Notacanthiformes; family Halosauridae; genus Aldrovandia; species Aldrovandia affinis. Next base: position 140,572 of record JAINUG010000444.1, on the reverse strand, counting down.
AGCACTGTGACTCACGTGTACATAGTGAAATGGCTGCATCTCTACGGTGCTGCCCCAGTAGTTACTGGCCAGTGATGAAGGTGTACTGTAAACCCACACCTTTTGAGGCTAAACATTTATCTTCTTCTTTGTGTTATGACTCCCACTGGTTTCTAATACCCTGGACCCGAGGGGACTGCATTTGGCCCCATATGTCTTGTCTGTCTGTGTCAGTCTGTCTGTGGCCAAAAGGGGTGCTTAATGACGTTTTACCACAAGGGGGTCGAGACTGAATCAAAGGGACAAGGATCTGCAATATCTGATAGCACTTATTAATGAATAATGATCATAGTAATCATCATAATAATAATAATGCTTTTTTAATTTTTTTAAATTTTGTTTCTTATTTTATCCCATTTTCTCCCAATTTAGTAGCCAATTAGACCCCCTATTTTATGTCAGTCCCCCCCTAGTAATGAGAGTTCGCTGCCGTAGTCCTGTGACCGGTAGTGATGAAGGCGAAGTAACGCCTCCTCCGAGACGGCACTCGCCAAGCCGTTGACCGTAACCCGGTACTACAGGGCCACTCTTATGCGCAGCGAACGTCATGTCGGCTTCCCTCCTCCCTCGCTGGGGTGGACAGCCAATCGCCGCCCCTGGTGGCGCTCCCGGCCAGAGCTGACTCTGGCGAGACGGGGAATTGAACCCCAGTCTCCGTGGCCAGCGTCGGACGTTGTAACCACTGGACCACGCGGGAGGCCCCATAATAATGCTTTTTAACCATTTTATATTTCTCTCCCCAATTTGGTATCGCCAATTGTGCCTCTGGAGTTACCACGACACCAGGAGCACCTACGGGCCATGAAGGTGAGAGTGCCGGCTGATTGGAGGAGAGGCTCATCACTCACTGAGGAGGGCTGGCAGCCCGTGGGCTCCTGGTGTGTCGTTGGGTGGGAGACTCATGTGGGAGGAGCCTGACTGAAACCCCGCCCCACCCCAGTGGGCCGAGGACAATCATGGTAGATGATTGGTAGATGATCATGACTCCCGGGTACAGTTGGCTGATGATGTCACCGAGGCTGACGCTAGACCCGTAACCGTTGGTCCCAGCCTGTGCTCGTGACAAACGTCTTCGCTGACTGAGCGGTTTGAGAGCCCCAGCTAACGTGGTTTTAATCGAGGAGGAATATTGAGTAGTGCAGACCCTTATCTCTGTTCGTTTAAAGAGTGCTCGACATTGCTTTTCTTTACATGTAACGCAACACAGAGAACACGTGCACACGCGAGGCGGCCTACTCACAGTTTCAAACCAACCGTTCAAATGGAGCTATGGATTTTAGGACTTTCAAGTGAAACGGATGAGAACAGGTTGTCTATTTGGTCACAAATTACTTTTCAGGCCATGTCATTGTGGTGATCATTTTGTTTTGTCTTAATAGGTTAACACTATGCTGCAGATACTAGAATGTGTGGACTAAATTGGGTTAGAGAAGTATGTTTGATTATTAAAATGTGTGTAACGTAATGACCTTGACGCAATGAAAATGTAATGATGTTTGCTTCAGTGCTTCGCAAGACTTGAAAGGCTTGTGTAGGCGGCAGGGTAGTGTAATGCTTAGGGGAATTGGGCTTGTAAAGCAAAGCTGTCGATTCCCAGGTGGGGGCACTGCCGTTGTACCCTTGAGCAAAGATGCTTAACCTGAATTGCTTCAGTAAATCTCCAGCCGTATAAATGGATTGTGTATTAAGAAATGTAAACTGTGTGTGATGTTCTGGATAAGATCTGCTAAACGCCTCCGAGTGGTTAAACTTCTCGCAGACCTGACGCAGCACAACAATAACGTCCGCCTCACATGGATCAGCAGGAGTTTGCCTGTCACGCTCAACAAAAGGCAAGGTTTTCACTCATAACGAAAGGTGCTACATGCAATCGCATTAAATATTCATGGCTATGAATTATAGATGCATTTTCGTTTTTCAAAACACTGTCAAGGTAACGAGTCACAGTTGCGGTTCGTCGTTACGTTTGTACAGACGTTCGTTTTCCAGGATGCAAGAGTAGCTGTTTACGTGCGACATCTTCACTGTGAGGAAGTGGATGGTTTCACCTTTATTGACCACATGCGGAGAGAAACCCATGAGGTTGTGATTGCATTGGTCTTGGGACTGCTGAATGTCTTGCATCCCCTAACGAGCAAGACAAGGTCCTTTTTGCGAGGAGTTGTGAGATGTGGGTGGACTGCACGTGGCCTACTGACAGGAGCCGTTTTTGTGCGAGGAGACAAGGACCATCCCACTGAACCCTCCCTCCCTCCCTGGGCCACACTACAACCCTGCAGGGCTCCTTGCCAGTCAGCCAATGACAGAGCCAGGATCTAATACCACACTGTAGGGCGCATCGTTATGCTGAAAACGGCACGTTTAGCAGTACAAGCTGCTTGTCCTGTGCTTGTGCTGTGCTTGTGGTTCTGTGTGGCTCAGTAGATAAGAGCGTGGCATTGTCAACGCTTAGGTTGTGGGTTCGATTCCCAGTGGGACCACATATACTGAAAAATTTATGTATTCACTGCTGTAAGTTGCTTTGGATAAAAGCGTATGCTAAATGGTATATATCTGCAAGCCTACATTAACTTTCCTGAAGGCCTTTTTTGGGGGGTAAAGCTGTGTTTTCTAGGTTTTTAAACACAGCTACTGTCTGGTCCATTAAAAATCTAACTTTGATATGCAGTTCAAGGTAAACGTTTTTGGTCTGTAACCTTGTACGTATCATGGCTGTGTATTCTCTCTCTTCCGTGTTGAGCAAAGGCTTGTAGAGGTGCTTTCCTTCATTCATGTAGAAAAGCGTTTGCACACCTGAAAAACATCTCAGTGGCAGGTGGGTAGAAGAAACAAAAACTGAAATAGAATAGTTCAAGGGACCCCTGCAAATATATATATATATATATATAAATCTACCACCTTTTTGCATGTTACAGTATGCACCTTCAGCTTTCCTTCATCTACCTGCATTGAAATTCTTAGAATCATGTTCTGAGAGATTAGAGCTCCCCCTAGCGAGTGGCCAGGAGAGATGCAACCCTCAAAAGATCACCATGGAGACTAACCCTGGCCTGGATCTCTCTGCATCCTTTTTAAAAATTATTTTAAAAATGGAATGCAGGTCTCAAACAAATGTTTTTTTAATATAAAAAAAAAAAAGAATAATAATCAATGATGATGGTAGTCTAATTAAACAAGTTTTACGCTGGATTGAGAAGATCCTCATCCTAACCTTTTTTTAAAGATTTTCTCCCATTTAGTATGATTTTAATGTCAATACCCCCTTAGTAATGTGAGTTCGCTGCCGTAGTCCTGCGACCGGTAGTGACGAAGGCGAAGTATCGTCTCCTCCGAGACAGCACTCGCCAAGCCATCGACCGTAACCCGGTACTACAGGGCCACTCTTATGTGCAGCGAACGTCATGTCGGCTTCCTTCCCCCCTCCTCCCTGGGGCGGACAGCCAATCGCCGCCCCCTAGTGGCACTCCTGGCCAGTGGAATCGAACCCCGGTCTCCGTGGCCAGCGTCGAACGTTGTAACCACTGGACCACGGGGAGGCCCATCCCATCCTAAACCTTTTAATGCTCTGCTTGCGGATTCCGAAAGGGACAGGTTGTGCCAGTGGTCCACGCGGTTTCTAATGTGGAAAGTGATAATTCGTTTGGGAGATTAAGCAACAGTGTTTTGGTGCGTAGAGGACTTTACGGGTTCATAATATATATATATTTATATATGCCATTTTATCCAAAGCGACTTACAGTCAATGGTGAAATAATACATGCAATGCAATGCAATTTGGCCCAACAATATGGTTTTATGCGAAAAAACAGTAGCAAACTGCTGTTTTTGACAAAAACGACACAAACGGATATAAAAAAAAATAAGAAAAGCAATTTATTACAGCCCCATTTCGATTTTTAATATCAAACGTGAGTGCTACAGATCAAAATGGTTGTCCAACCACACATCCTGGTTCTACTGAAATAGTAAAACGTATTCAACAAGAAAACTTAAAAAGGTACCAAAAAGGTAACTTGTCGTTTTCTAAACCCGAAAACAAGACCAGATGTGATGATGACATTGCACCGACTAGCGACACAATTCCAAATTACGTCTGAGAACAAAAACATGGGCACACTTCTTCCATAAACACCTTGGGTATTTACACTTAACCACTTCCCACGACAGCTTGAAACATTGTGTTGGTTTGAATATCATAATTTTAAAAGAAATGAGAAAATAAGGTACTAATTTTAGGAGACTCCAGGCTCCACGTGGTTTTGGCCAATGGAACACAAAGACGTCACACAGGTGATCCACAGGTGAGGGTTACCCCCCCCTCCCTCCCTAAACCTCTTGCTGTTGGACGAATGGGTTTGGAATGGACTCCATGCCGTCATGGGGACAGATGAGCACCACTGATGTCCCGCGACACACCACCAGACCCAGCTGCCTCGTGTCCTCTGTTAACTTGTACTGGTCATCTGGATCTGCGTGCACAAAAATGTTAAATACCAGGCCGGTCAGCATTAGCCACGCGACGGTTGTACATTTTACATTTAACGCATTTAGCAGACGCTCTTATCCAGAGCGACTTAAGAGATGTGCATTAATACATGGTAGGAACAACCATAGTTAGCGCACGAGATCAGTGCAGCAATACAGCAATAGACATCATTGTAAAACTGCAAGTTGTCGCGATTGAAATGTTCTGCACACTGTTGAGACAGACACAGGATTCTTACCTCGCATGTACTCAATAGTGCCGTCCAGCACCAAGTTCAACAGGGGGTCAAAGCCCTTGAGGACTCCGCTTGCTGTGGAAGGCAAGCATACATGCACTTCAGTCTCGACTTATTTGTTTTTGGGTCACCGCATGCAGATGCTTGGCTGCCAGTTCTCGCTAGCGGACGTTAACTTGCAACAGAAAGCGGTTTACCTTCCCGGCCGCCCTGAAACTTCACGCGAATCGTCTTGTCGATGTACTTCGACAGATCAAATATACTCTCCTTCTTTTTCTTCTCTTTGTCCTGGGTGAAAGAGAGATGGAATTAAGCAACTTAGTACTAATAACGTTACAATAGCCCACTTTGCTGGACTTCAAAGCTTTGCTAACTGGCTATCTATCGCGTCAGCTAGTGTAAAGCAAGCTTTACTGCGTGTACTACACAATTATCCAACAAGTTATAGGTATGTTTTGGTATCATAAAATATAGAATGACCATATTTATAAATTTTTCAATAAGTTTTCATTCACAAAACACAAGCGATTGACTCACCGCCATCTTTCAACTCCAAGCTCCTCCTTTTGACTCTCCAACTTTGACCTCTTGGTAATTTTTACCCGACTTTTGGCCAAAATTAATCACCCTCGATTCTGCCCTATTTTGCCCTATAAAATGGCCAATTTAGTAATGCTTAAATTACCATGATAAATTACCAATAATAACCAGTAATAAATTACCTGAATTATCATTTACTCTCTTTTAAACTGGGGCTGTCCTTCTTGATTGACAGTCTAATAAACAAATGGGAGTTTCCCAGTGTTGCTGCCTCTTGACCAATGGTGAAATACAAAGGCGGGCCATGATATGTTGCCGTTCTATTGGTTAGATTGACGTCAATCCTAACCACACAGGACGGATTCCCCGGGAGCTGGATGAGAATCACCCAATCAAAAGAGTGCTTGCGTAAAGTGGGCGGGGAGTGGCCAAACAGCTGGAGGACCCACGGTTAGAGCAGCAGTGTGGAGGGGCAGACAATAACACGATAGGCGTCATGCGGAGTAGGATAACAATCATTTTTGGTGCTTTATTTGTCAACCAGGTGAGGACGATCAACAGTTTTATTTTCGGTTATTGCTGCGCGCTACTACACGGTGTGCTTTTGGACATGTTCTCACTGTATGTCTAAACGTAGGTTGGACATTCTCAATACCCTTACCCGTACCACGGCATTCGGGATAGCCAGGGAGCTAGCTAACGTTAGCGACCCGAGAAAATACTGTCGAACGAGGGCGCTAAAGTCTACTTGTAGCCAAGGGCCTACAGCAACGTTAACTAACCACCAGCTAACTAGCGTTACCTATTCTTGCGTTCGAACCTTTGAGGTGGCCAACTAGATATAACAGTCCCCGGTTAGCTAACTAACTAGCTAGATGTCTTTGAGCCTTGTCTCTGTTCACGGTTGTCTCTTCATTAACAAGTTCCCAAGCCACAGTATTTAGCTAGAAAATTCGCTGTTCGTTACTAGAGATGTTTTCCTTTGTCATGTTACGGCAGAGCAGTCTCACGTAAATACAGATCGCGAAAAAGCATAACCTCTTCGCATGCTTCCAAACCACGGCTATTCCACAGCGCGCCCTGCTATCAGCTTTTAGAGTTCTTTTGTCAAGCGAACTCGCAAATTACCAAATGCGACCCTCTGCCACACTCACAGTTTGCCAGATAATGTATGGAATTACATTTTGTAGTTTGTGGAAGGTCCAGCAAGCTGTCTGGACAGCCGAAGGCAACTTTCCTAGTTGCCGATCATATAAGTTTTCTCAGTGTCGTTTTGACAAATTATTTAACATGTACATTTTTAGAGTGGTTGTTCATGTAGCCCAACTGAACAGAAACATTTGTGAAAGTTGGCAATCGCAATCACTAGGTTTCATCAAACCGACGATTCTGATTCGTGGGTCTCGGTCAACTCGTAGACTTATATAGCTTTTTTTTAGTTGTACTACTCCGGTGTGTGTGTTTAATAAACGCTTCCTTGGTGTTACAGGTGCTTGGAGAATATGGCATGGCACATTTCAGTGACAAAGGCGTGAAAGATGGGAAGGATTACTGCATATTTTTCAACTCGCAATGGGCACGGCTTCCTCAGGATCTCCACAAAGCGGTGAGCACATTACCCGACACTGGAATAATGGAAAATCGGGCTGTGTCTTAAGTCACTTAAAAATAAGGTGTTGGCTTTGCGAATACATTTGGCAGTGAAGTGAATCCACAGTGTTTGCATATACTATCAGTTAATGTTCGTTAAATTACGTAACTCCAGAGTATAATGAGGTTTCACCCAAAAGGGTGTGGATATACAGTGGGGTCCAACAATCTTGAGTACACTACCAAGATCTGTTTGTTTTCATCGTTCATCGAAAACGAACACAAATGTTTTCTCATAGTAGGCTATTTGTTTTTCAAGAATGTCATAAAACACTGATACAAATTCTAAAAAAAGGACAGTATGAAATTGAAATCTCTATAAATATTTTGTTTGCACACCATTGCCTTTCATTTCCCCAAATGTTGTGACACCTTATTTTTCATTTAAGTTGTAATACACGAACATTCATAATACACAGTGAGAGTTGTTTTGGTTTTGTAACAATTAATACCAGATGTTGACGTCATTAATATGGTCCTCTATGTGTTCTCGTTGCTAATGCAGGTGCTTTAATCTTGAAAAAGGACACTTCCTTTGCAAACGTTTTTGCAGGTGTTTGTAATTATTTCAGCAGAGCTTAGTGAAGAAATTAGAGGTCAAATTGTTCTCCTTGTGTTCGTTTTCGATGAACGATGAAAACAAACAGATCTTGGTAGTGTACTCAAGATTTTGGACTGTATATATAGCCAATTACTCAATGTTTCTTAGCTGGGTGTGGAGCAAACCTCACAATGCATTAGATTTCCAATTTGCTTGCCAGGCACTCTCATCCAGGATGAGTTAAGTTTATATTTATGCGTAGTGTCCATTCTGTGTGGGCAATTTAATTTTTAATTATTTTTGTAAAAGCAATTCTATTTAAGTAGCATGCTCAAGGCTTTTAGCAGCAGTGCTCTACCGGGGGAATCAAACATACGACCTTCTGGTAAAAGCCCAGGAATTTAATCACCACGGCACATTATGCCCCATTAGGCTCAAACTAACTTCCTGGTGTGGGGGGGGGGGGGGGAGTACAGTCTCGATTTGTGTGAATTTCCAGCAGTTCTTCCATCTGCTGTTCCCGGCTGTCGCCGTCCCTGTAAACGGAAGGACGAAGCTGAGAACAGAACAGTGGCTTTTATTTTTGTCCTTGTTTTTCACCCCCCCTGCTTCCCTCCCAGTGTATTATTATTTTGTCATAAATTTGTCAGAGGAGAGTAGGGAATGTGAAGCGAGGGGATGGACTGTGACCTCATTATCTGTCTGGGTGTGCCCCCCCTCCACTCCCACCCCTCCTGACAAGAGCTTAATGGATTCTGTAACCCTGTCCAAAAAAAAATAATCCCCCCCCCAGTGGTTTTCAGGAACAACAAGGCGTCAAATTGGTACTTCCCTTCACGTGAAGTCGAGGCGGCTGCTGAGGTCTGTGATGATGCACTTCCTGTTCCGTGGGGTAGTGGGCTCAACCTAGACAAAAATAGGGCATGCACTGCTAACACACAGTTAACTGCCAAAATAAATTAAACACTTGAGTAAATGAAGGGTTCTGGTGACTTTGTTATGGGGCGGGGTGCATTTTCCTGGCATGGTTTAGGTCCACTCAACCCCTCCGAGGGCAAGGTAAACGCCAATGAATACAAAGCCATTCTGAGTGATCACCGTTGTACTGTTGTCGTGGAAATAAAGCACTCTCGATTTAGGACTGAAGATTAATACAAGGTTCTTTATTCGTGCGGCGTGGAGAGCAGGAATATTGCGAGCAGCATAAGAGCGCTGAGCAAAGGGATGTTCAGAGGGAATATTTATACACTGATAACAACAAGAGCCTTTCTGGGAAGGGGGTCAGTTCTTTGCACTCCCACGTAGTTGGACTGTCTACATTTGGTAGTCCTCAACAGGTGCAAAGCATCTTGCACAATACAAAACTAGATAATAAGATGGCAGGCTCATAGGAAAGCACAATAATTACAAGTCACATGGTTACAATCTGAAAGGGACATTTTTCAAAAATGTCAGCAAAGCATGTCCTCGAAGGACCTTTTTTATATATGACTTCCACTCCCCCCCCTTTTGTCCTTGACAATCTAGGATAATCATCTTCACATATACAATGTTGAATATTCTGGAGTTTTCTAACCCTTTCCCAAGGTGAGTGGAAGGCAACTACCACAACTACTCTGTGTTGATCTGGTTAAGTTCCAGCCAGACTATCTCCTCTTCCTTAACAAATCCCGCCGGATCGCTAAGGAGCGGTACAGCTACCAGTTTTCACGCACAATGTTTTGTATACAACATACAGATACAGCAAACACTACCAGCACAAATAGGACCAACAAGGCACCTTGCACAATAGTGCCTAAGCCACCTAATGCTCCTTTAAGCCAGCCAAATAGATCCCATGAATTCATTTACATTTAACATTTTAAGCATTTAGCAGACGCTCTTATCCAGAGCGACTTACAAGATGTGCATCAATACATGGTAGGAATAATCATACTCATAATAGCGAGGTCAGTGCAGTAATACAGCGATAGACATTGTTGTAGGCAGCTGCATACCATACCTGTAACACTGGGAAGGAAAAGGTTAGTAATACAATTTAAAAAAATTTTTATTAAATGAGAAGGCAGGGATACATATACGAGAAGTGTTGAGCAAGTCGGCAGTGGTGATGACAATAGGCTAGATGTACAGAATTCAGTGGTAGTGGAGTCTGAAAAGGTTTTTGAAGGGTTTTGAGTCTCTTGCGGAAGATCGCAAGTGATTCCGCGGTCCTGACCGGTTGCGGAAGGTTGTTCCACCAGCGAGGGGTCAGGACAGAGAAGAGACGAGACAGCGTGGAGTGGCTGCCGGGCGCTTGGAGGGATGAGACAGTCAGTTTGCCAGAGGAGGCTGAGCGGAGGGGTCTGGCCGGGGTGTAGGGTGTGATGAGTGATGAGAATTCCCCAGAATTATAGTTATGATATTTCTGACCACCTTCTCTTATCTTATCGGCCAAATCATTTATGTGTTCACTTTCGCCTGAGATATGTGTACAGCATTCGGTTCCTATTACTGCGCACGTCCCTCGTTGTGCAGCTAACGTAGTCAAGGGCCATTCTGTTTTGCGTTGCGACGGTACTTAGGGCAACTAATTCTGAACCTACGCTTTTAAAACTGCCAGATGTCTAATTTGCCAGTTTGCCTCACTTGCAGCCATATGAATGCTGTCCCTGTGCTTGTTTCCCTGCACCATACCATGGAAATGCTACAGCAAAGAATCTTCCTGAGTGCTTAATGGCCCCGTAGAGGGCAAAGCGAACGCCAATAAATACAAAGCCATTCTGAGTGATCACCATCATCCTGTGGTGAAGCCTTTCTATCCTGATGGGAGTGGTCTCTTCCAGGATGACAATGCCCCCATCCACAGGGCACGAGTGGTCACTGAGTGGTTTGATGAGCATGAAAACGATGTACATCATATGCCACGGCTGTCTTCAGTCACCACATCTCAATCAAATTGAATACCTGTGGGAGATGAATGATGAATGAATTTCCTGTGAGAAGAATGGTGTTGCATCCCTCCAATAGAGTTCCAGACACTAGTAGAATCTATGCCAAGGCGCATTGAAGTTGTTCTGGAGGCTTGTGGTGGCCCAACGCCCTGTTAAGACGCTTTATGTTGGTGTTTCCTTTATTTTGGCAGTTACCTGTGCATTATGAATGATTCCAGCCTCTTAAGTTTGAGTGAGTGCCTGAGTAAACCCAGCTGGCAAGTCTTTTGTTGTTGAATTTGAGTCTGCAGTGAACTATGAATCGCTCAAACAAACAAAGAGTACAGAAATAATAAAAGTGCCCACGTGTGTGTTGCCTCAGGGCGACTTGTGTAGGCTTGGGCCCCCATTTAGAAGAAAGAAGAAAAGGAAGAAAAAAAACCCACACTCTCTCTCTTCTGATTGGCTCCTGTTCTGTCCCCCCCCTCACAGTCCCGCCTCCAGATCCATGACCTGACGGCGTCGGTTCTCTGCTCCCCCTCGGAGGTGCCAGTGGAGGGGTTTGCCAACCGCATTCCCATGGTGCTGAGGGGAAACTGCACCTTCTACGAGAAGGTCAGGCTGGCGCAGATCAATGGGGCCAGAGGCCTGCTCATCGTCAGCAAGGACAGGCTGGTAAGAGGCCCCCCCACCTCCCTCCTCCTCTAGAATAGAATATACTTTATTGCCATGTTACACAAGGTATTTACATTTTGTCTTTTCACATATCTCTCTTATCCAGACACACACATAGACCACTATACATTTGTTTTCCATCAGATCCATTTATACAGGGTGGCCATATTTTTACCCCTGGAAACAATTTAGGGGTTCAGTGCCTTGCTCAAGAGCACAACAGCATCCCCACCTGGGAATTTAACTCTTTCAACCTCATTGTTTTCCTCCCTGGCCTTCCACCTCACTGCCAGCCTACTGTACTGCCCCCACCCCCGCCCCTCTGGGCCTCCAGGTGCTCTGCTCCAGCCTCATGTCTCTCTTCCCAGGTATCCCCCTCCTAACTACCAGGTGTTCTGCAGTGTACTGCCCCCAGACCCCAGGTGTTCTGCAGTGCTCTTCATTCAAATTAAATCGTCTCGGTGAGCAGATCTGAGCAGAGCCATCGCATTATCATACCCCTGCTCTGCTCGGCTGGTTTGGCCGTAAACCATGTTCACCTCCCCCCCCCCCCTCCTCCCCATCACTCCATATGATGTTCTGTCTCTGTGCTGCAGATCCCCCCCGCTGGAAACAAGACCCAGTACGAGGAAATCGACATCCCCGTCGCCCTGCTCAGCTACACCGACATGCTGGACATCAGCAAGGTGAGACCCAACCTCCCGCCCTCCAGGAACCACTACTGTGTGTTTAAAGGGGAGGAGGAGCGACTCCATAATATATGTGCTTTAAGACTATTGTTCTCCCCGCGTGGTTTTCCTCCGGGTACTCCGGTTTCCTCCCACAGGCCAAAGACATGCACGTTAGGCTAATTGGAGAGTCTAAATTTCCTGTAGGTTTGAGTGTGTGAGTTGAATAGTGTATGTGCCCTGCGATTGATTGACGACCTGTCCAAATGCATGCTGGGATAGGCTCCAGTCCCCCTGCGACCCTGACCAGGTATAAGCAGGTTAGATAATGAATGAATAAATGAATGAATGAATGAAAGACTATTGCTCACTGTTGTCAGGGCTTCTGGTGAATGATCCACAGGAAGGCAAAGCACATAGCTGGAAGTACTGAAGACAGAGCGCTCTGTCCAGTTGGCCTGCTCACACTTTCCCTGGGATTCAGACTTCTCACACAACCTGTGTTTTTCTCACATTCACTCAGTCACGGATTAGTCGGTGGTGACTCTTTTTCCAAGGGTGATTGTACATGATTTTAAGGAGGCTGGCAGTGTAGTATAATGGTTAGGGAGCTGGGCTTGTAACTCAGAGGTTGCAGGTTCAATTCCCAGGTGGGGGCACTGCTGTGCAAGGTACTTAACCTGAATTGCTTCATTAAAATATCCAGCTGTATAAATGGATTGTATGTAAAGAAATGTAAACTGTGCAAGTCGCTCTGGATAAGAGCGTCTGCTAAATGCCTAAAATGTCAATGTAAAACGTAGGATTGTGCCCCCCCACCCCCCCCACACCCCCCTGTTTCCTGCAGACCTTTGGGAAGGGCAGAGAGGTGGCCATGTATGCGCCCAACGAGCCCGTCCTGGACTACAACATGGTGATCATCTTCGTCATGGCCGTGGGCACGGTGGCCATCGGGGGCTACTGGGCCGGCAGTCGGGACATCAAGAAGTGAGTGCAAAACTCAGCCAATCAGGGCCGCACCTGTGCCCACAGCCTCGCAGCAAGGTGGCGCGTGATTGGCTGCAGCGTTTTCCAGGGAGGCGGGGTTTTCAGTCAGTGGGGACGCTCATTGGGCACCGACGTAACTGCTTCCTGGTTGGGGCGGAGCCTCCAGTCTGCCTGCGCTGGTGGACTGCAGAGTGATGAATAAGCGGCGGCTGGCGGTCTCATCCGTGCTCTCCCGAATTGACGGAGGAGATCTGAGCGATGAGACCAGCCTAACCGTACAATTCGGCACTCTAAATTTGGAGAAGAAGCTTTAATTTGGGTTCAATATTGGTTTGAAGAAGAGGAAGTAAGTGTGAGCAAGGGCCAGCGGTTTCGGTCTGCGGTTTGTGTGTTATTGCAGAAGTGTGTTTCAATCGACCGGTTCAAGTGTGTGCAACTGTGTCGTCATACTCGGCGCTTAAAAGGAAGCTGTGAAATTCTTGCCGTTGTTTTTGCTCAATGGCCGCGCTGTTTGGTGGGCGAGCCTGCGACGCGTTGACCAAGTTTGAAGACCTGTGTTCTGCGCGTGTAGCGCGTGAGTGTAAAACCAGGAGGTGTTTGAGCGCCGGTCCGTTCTCCCATCGTCCCACCGTGACTCCCCCTCAAGTTGCCCAGGGCCGCCGGTGTGTAATCATGACAAACGGGGCCAAGCAAGCGGGTTAAAGTTCTCAAGGTGTTATACTTTGACAAGGACACCACTAGCGATGGGCCCTCTGGGACAGAATGACAGGCGATAAAAGTGTATGTTCTACATCGGGGCTTCCCAAACTTTTAAATCTCAACGTCCCCTAAAATTACCACCACTATTTAACATATTAGTGTATGGAAGTTTGTCTAAAATGAGATGTACTAGTCATTGTGTACAATGGATCTACATCAGACTAATATGTATTTAGTACAATATAAATATGGAAAGAATTATATGAATGTTACCAAGGACATGTACACCACTACTTTTTTGTGAACCAGGTTTTTTAGATTTGAAACCACATATGTCAAAATTTTCAATATTGCTTGTTTAATTATTGTTTTCCCATTTTGCTGAGGACCCCTGCTCTATGTCAAGGCAGCCATTGGTCAGACGGCGGTCGGAGCCGTAAACCAGCCTTAACAAAGGCGGCGCTCCGATTGGTGATCTCGTAAGCGCTTGCACTGCCTGGCTGTTTGGCCCCAGAGGATGAAGCTTTGGGTTCCACGGTGGTGAGGTTTGGTGTTGTATCGCCCCCTGCAGGCGGTACATGAAGCACAAGCGTGACGACGGCGTGGAGAAGCAGGACGAGGAGACGGTGGACGTCACGCCCATCATGATCTGCGTGTTCGTGGTCACGTGCTGCACCATGCTGGTGCTGCTCTACTTATTCTACGACTACCTGGGTAACGTCTCTCACACGCACCCCACACACACACACATCAGCCTAACTGATTGTACCCACACCACACACACACACACACACACACCCCACACACGCACACATCAGCCTAACTGATCGTACCCACACACATGACTCTCACAGACACACACACACACACACACACACACACACACACACACACACACACACGCACATCAGCCTAACTGATTGTACCCACACACACACACACACACACACACACACACACACACACACACACACACACACACACAGCTCTCACACACACACACCCCACACATGCACGCACGCACACACACACACACACGCACATCACCGCTCCTTTTCATAACAACTTAAAGTAGGATATGATTTAGCGTGTGGAAGCAAAGAGGAAAATCACAGATTATTATTCGCTCACGATACACAATTGTTGTTAGCCTTCTCATGGCTTTTGTACGTACGCTGCCCACAAGTGACCGCCCTGTGGATGTGGACACGGACCCAAGTTTGGGGATGATTTTAAAGGGTGTTGTTTTTCTATGTCTTCTCCCATCCGTCCTGTCCCCAGTCTACCTGATCATCATCATATTCTGCCTGGCCTCGTCCATCGGCCTGTACAGCTGCCTCTGGCCCTTCGTACGCAGAATCCCCGTGGGGAAGTGCAGGTGAGGCTCACCATGCCGACCGTGCCACACCAACTCTGCACCACACCAACCCTTTAACACACCAACACATTTACATTTTAGGCATTTAGCTGACGCTCTTATCCTGTCTTTAACCTCTACAATCCATTTATACAGCTGGATATTTTACTGAAGAAATTCAGGTTAAGTACCTTGCTCAAGGGTACAACAGCAGTGCTCCACCTGGGAATTGAACCAGCAACCTCTTAGTTACAAGTCCAGTTCCCTAACCAGTACACTATATGCCGCCACTGCAGCACACTAACGCTGCACCACACCAACACTGCACTTTTTGGTGTCACCTGTCCAGGATACCTGAGAATAACCTGCCCTACTGCCACAAGCGGCCTCAGGTGCGCATGCTGGTGCTGTTTGCGTTCTGTGTGGCCGTCAGCGTCACCTGGGGAGTCTTCCGGAATGAGGACCAGTGAGTATGGTGTCCCGTCAGGGACAAATGTGTGCAACTGAATTCTGCATTTTTTCTTGTCTTAGTTTTTTTAAGATTACATTTTATAAGCCATGACTTAACAAATGATGTAACCAAACACATCGGCTGAATAAAAGATTATTAAATCTCTCCTTTTTGTATGGCTGCTAAAAAATAAAAGCAAAAGTGTGAAGTGTTGTTTGTCTGCTTGTGAAATGTGGCAAGACTGTTGAACAAAACAGCCCTATCTTCAGCCCCGGGTCATGATGGTCCTGTGTATTATTTTACTGACCCATTAACAAATGATAAACATTGAGAAAGGTTCTGCTGTTGGCCAACATTGCGGCGATTTAGCCTACCATTTAAACTATGTTGTGATGAGTGTGTAAGGCCTGTTGCTATGAGTGTAAGGCCTGTTCCTATGAGTGTGTAAGGCCTTTAAAGTGTAAACTCTGTTGCTATGAGTGTGTAAACCCTGTTGCTGTGAGTGTGTAAACCCTGTTGCTATGAGTGTGTAAACCCTGTTGCTATGAGTGTGTAAACCCTGTTGCTATGAGTGTGTAAAGATGGTTCTCTGGCTGTTCGCAGGTGGGCCTGGGTGCTTCAGGATGCATTGGGGATAGCCTTCTGTCTTTACATGCTCAAAACTATCAGGCTGCCAACTTTTAAGGTGGGTTTTGTCATTCCAATGCCCCCCCCCCATTTTAAATGATCCCCATCACCACTCCCACTGTCCACCCCCAGGTGTTTGAGTGGCAGATTTGACATAGTTTGTGGCTCGTGGCTCACGTTGATGATGTCATTTCCCTCGCAGGCCTGCACGCTGCTGCTGGTTGTCCTGTTTGTCTACGACGTTTTCTTTGTATTTATAACTCCGCTCTTCACAAAGGTGCGTCCCTGTGAACCCTTCCGGTAATCGCCACCGCTTGTTCTGCACCTGGTTTACATTTACATTTTAAACATTTAGCAGACGCTCTTATCCAGAGTGACTTACAAGATGTGCATTAATACATGGTAGGATCAATCATAGTTTGTGCGCGAGATCAGTGCAGTAATACAGAGATAGACATCATTGTAGGCAGCTGCGTACCATACCTGTAACACTGGGAAGGAAAAGGTTAGTAATTAGAAAAAAAAAAAAATTATTAAATGAGAAGGCAGGGATACATATACAAGAAGTGTTGAGTGAGTCGGCAGTGGTGATGACAGTAGGCTAGATGTACAGAATTCAGTGGTAGTGGAGTCTGAAAAGGTGGGTTTAATACTGACTCTGTGGCTCAGTTGACCGTGTTGGTTGTGGGTTCAATCCCCACTGGGGCCACATATACTGAAAATGTTCCATTCACTACTGTAAGTATAAAAGCGCTGCTAAATGTTTTATTTTTATTATTATTAATACTGACAGTTGACCGTGTTGCTGTTTTATGGCACAGTTTGGCACAGTTACCGGGTCCGAGAGTTTGTTGTTACTGTTGCCATAAAAATCTGTTAAATGAACTTTGTTTGAATGTACTTCATTTTGTAAGTTGCTCTGGATAAGAGCGTGCACTGAATACGTGTAATGTAATGTTGTTTTATTTTGATTTCAATGTTGATCTTTATTGTAATTTCACCTGCAGAGTGGGGAAAGCATCATGGTAGAGGTAGCGGCTGGGCCATCAGATTCCTCTACTCATGAAAAAAAAAAAAAAAAAGTGAGTGTTCTTCGCTTCCGTAAGCAGGGATGTTCAAGGCCGTGTGACGGCAGTGAAGTACAAAACACTGAGTTATACTCAAGTAATGAATGGTCTAATGTTCTGTTCTCCTGTACTGAGGCACTGTGTTGGTGCGGTGAGGATTCTCAGTTATCTACATTGTTGTTATAATTGTCGTTTACGACTTATGGATGTCCAAAATGGTCATGCTGTGTGACCCAAAGGTACTGTATCAGTAGTAGTCAAGATGACAGACTCTTTCCCCTGCATTGTTGAACCAAATAGGATGTATATTATTAGCTATCTCTGGTTGAACCAAGTGCTCCATCACTAGTTCATCAGTGTGAATGGGACCTTCTTAGCCAGAACAGGAAGGAACACACACTGCGCCATCTCTCTGAGGATAAACAGTCTCTGATCTGAATCCACAGCTTCCTATGGTCTTGAAAGTGCCCAGACTGAACTCCTCCCCCTTAGCGTTGTGTGACCGCCCCTTCTCCCTGCTGGGGTTCGGGGATATCTTAGTACCAGGTAAGATCACCCATGTTAAAATATGAGAATAAGTGTAACTCATATCTGTAGTCAAGTTTTTTAAATATATTATTTTTGTTTCTGATTTTATCCCATTTTCTCCCAATTTGGTAGCCAATTAGACCCCCTATTTTTATGTCAATCCCCCTAGTAATGTTTAAATCGCTCAAAGCTGCCAATTAGTAGTTCTGCAATCCTGGTAGTGACGAGTCCTGCGACCGGTAGTGACCTCTTCCGAGACGGCGCTCGCCAAGCCGTCGACCGTAACCCAGTACTACAGGGCCACTCTTATGCGCAGCGAACGTCATGTCGGCCCCCTCCGCCCCTCCCTGTGGCGGACAGCCAATCGCCGCCCCTGGTGGCACTCCCGGCCAGAGCGGACTCTGGCGAGACGAGGAATTGAACCCCGGTCTCCGTGGCCAGCGTCGGACGTTGTAACCACTGGACCACGCGGGAGGCCCCATAGTCACGTCAAGCCCATGCAGAGACAGGTGTATAGATGATTGTTTATTCAGTGCGTTTGTGTCTGCCCCGGCCAGCATTAGTTTGCTGTGTGTAAACGGCTCTGTGTCTGTCGGAGTTACGGGGCAGC